>CABEGB010000699.1:443308-553643 GCA_901521435.1 Crematogaster levior | reverse complement strand
CGCTATTATTCAAAGGTATATATAAATACAAGACAAGTAACAAATAAATAACGCGTAATGGTCACATAATAGCTGCAGTATACAACAAGATGCTAGGAGACATCTGTCTCCTTTTGTAGTTAAGACTCTTCTTATTATATATTAAGACTCTTCTTTTTAATTGTAAGACACTGGGTACGAAATGCAAATAATTAAGAATACAATATCGGATGATGCAATACTGACTTAAATGTAAGAATGCAATACATAATGTGTAATGCGATTGGTTATGATTAAAACTCAGCACCCTATCCCCGGCTTACCAGCAGTAGAAGGCCTATATAATAAGAGAGGCGACATTGATCCAAACTATTTGATTCTAGTTGAGTCATGTGATTTAGCGACATTTTGTTTCCAACTTTGGTTAAGTTAGTGAGATTAATATAATAATACCGTCATCAATACATTTATCACGTGATATGTAATAATATTATAAACATGACGTAAGTACTTTTATTTATATAAATTGTTATTAAATGTAAGCAAAATCACACGTACGTGTCATATTATGTATCACACGTTGACATCGTCGTCGTCTGCGAATGATCGATGAAGAAACAAGTAGTTTGTTCGCGTCGCTTGCCCCAACATGCTCCTACTCGCTCCAATACACTCCAAACTATAGTATTACGTTACGTATACTATAGATTGGAGCGTATTGGAGTGAGTAGGAGCATATTGGGGTATTGCGATGCGAACAAACCCAAGTTGTCGGTTTCTATCAATATCTATCGATATCTAGCGATTCTATTGCGCCTATCGATTTCAATGTCGCCTCTCTTATTATATAGGACTCTAACCGGCAGTACCAGCACCGATTCTTGTCACATGTTCAGCCAATCAGATGCATGCGCATTATGCTTATGCATGCGTGAACGCAAGATCCCCCAATCACCGACTAATAACTGTGCGCACATCGGTTTTCACTGGGTGCTTTCCAGCAAATGACACAAGCGACACAGTGTATAACATAGTGCATTCCTACGACACAATAAAGCCTCGTCTACAATAGTCGCACAGGCTGTGTCGTATGTCGTAAGTAGTAGTGTCGCAGGAAAGTTGTCGCATGTATCGCTAGACTAGTATCTACAATATGTCGCAAGGATTGTTTGCGTGTATTAAGTCGACTGCAGTCGCAATGAATGATCGGCAGCAATTACTAATTTTTCTTCAACTTTGCTCTCAATTTTTAAATTTAATATGCTTATATTACCGTTTATTTACTGAATCGCACAACAGAAGATGGTGGGTGCGACCAGAAAATACACCACGGATAGTTAGCAACACACGCAAATCGTCAAAGCACTTCGCGCGGCAACGTTCTGTGTTGTGATTGGCTGATCTCATGCAACACGCTTGTCGCAGTCGCAGAAAGTTGAAGTTGACTCAACTCCGTGCGACAAGGGCTCTTGCGACTGCGACAGCCTTGCGACATACGACACAGCCTATGCGATCTGCGACACAGCCTGTGCGACTATTGTAGACGAGGCTTTAGACACAATTTGACACAGCTCCATAGTCGAACACGCTGTGTCTCACTCATGGGTACCAATTGTCAAAAAGATTTTATACGTGACATTAGTGAAATTAGATTTATTTATTAAATTTGGACCCTTCCAAAGAAATAAAGCGATCGTCTTCTGATCTCTATTTTATTGCAATTTTACTGTGATTTTATGAAAATAGTAAGTAGAACTTCAATATTCAAGACAATAAATAATATTAAAGTAATAAATAATAAATAGTATTAAATATTCAAACGTGAGGTTTAACATATAATTTTTGTTCTAAAAATGCTAATCTGCAAACACTGCAAGGAAATTATTTCTTTTTCCTTGAAATTATTTTCTTATTTTTTAAAATTAACTTGTTTTCTTTAATTAACTTACCTCGTTTGTTATCTCGCTCCTTATAAAAAAATGCTAGTAAAAACTGAGGGCTATCTAGTGGTAGTACCTGAGAATTAAAACGTGTTCCAACAAGAACCAAAGCACAATGCTTGAATGTATCACACAGTGTCTATCTGTATCGTCTTGTTGGAAAACACCCACTAATGTCCAATAAGATTGATTCAAGAAGGTGTTTCGTTAATGTTCCATAAAATATTCCCTCCTCTCAATATATATTCCATACATATATCAAAATGTACATTGAATATCCCTCATTGTAAATACAAGCAGTGTTCATAGATTTATTCTGAATATTTTATGATTATTTAAATGTTCTGTGAATATTTCTCTACTATTCCTAGTATATGTGAAATTTTTAGAACACGAACGGAATACTTCAGGAATATCTAGCGTTTACTGGGTTAAATATCTTGTTTTTAAAATATTTTCAGTTTTCACTGGTCCGATACTTTCCCTCCCTATAATAATTTTGACTTAAATCATGAAAATTTTTACAATTTTTTACATTTTTAGATTTAGACACAATATTTCATATAATATTTAATTACGTATGATACAGACGACCTTAACATATACAGGGTGTCTGAAACATTTTGGAAAAGCCGAAGTGTGCAGGTAGAACAGGTAAAATCAAGTAGAAAAGTCTTTTACCACTTTGTTGTTTTCGCAATAATTAACGAGAAATTAATTTAATAAGATAGGCCAATCCGCGCGAGTAAAAGCGCGCGACGAGAAGAGACCTCCCCATTGCAAGATGATAGAAGCCGGTTGGCGAAGCGATGGGAGGCGCGATCTACAAAGGACGAACGCGGATCTTCGCGTCAAAACCTATCCGGATAAAGATCCGCGTTCGCTGCAGCGATTGTCCTTTGTAGATCGCTTCGCCGTATGACTGATTTGTCATATGACGCTCGTTACTCCGCCTCTCGAAATCAGTTGTTACTCGTTGCTAAGGAGTAAGCCATTTTTTTTTTTACATCGACACCCATCTTTCATTTGACATCTCTATAGAGTCCTGCCTACCGGTTTCCCGTGCACTCATTGGCTCGTACGTTATAATTAATTGCAAAATAAATATTGCAAAAATTACAAAATAATACGTGACATTCCTTCTATTTTGATCTATTCTATCTGCACACTTCGGCTTTTCCAAAATGTTTCAGACACCCTGTATATTGTCAAGGCTTTGACTAACTTGCAAAAAGCTCTCACTCGCTGTTTATTAAACAATTAACAAAAATTTTGATGTTTTCGCACGGCTTTTCAACTTTTCACACGTGCAAAACAAGGTTTACTGTTCACACTGTTCCTACTAGAAATACATGTGGAATAATGAATCCACATGAATGAAGTGTTATGTATAATTATCCTAATTTGTTTTTCAGCTTTAAATTTGTGTTTAAGAAATATTAGGTTAAGGACAACAATATTGTCTTGATAAAAATATGTTGCGAGAAAATATAAAATAATCGTTGCGAAAGAAAATTTAAAAGTTAAAAAATTTTATATTTGAAATATATTATAATGTGAAATAATTATTCAACTTACCCGCATAAGGACCAGAGGGTGAGTTGTTATCCTTGCTGCCCTTCCCATCTTTGTTACCGCTTCCTGTAACAGCAAAAAATAATTCGAAATTACAATAGGATACAAACTAAATACAAATGTGTATTTATATACAAAGTGTCTGGTAATTACTGGCATATGAGAAAGAGCATGTTCTATTATAATAGAGAGATATAAATAAAATTCAAAATGCAATATTTTCCATAACAAATCGCTTTAGAGCATGCATCAATGCTCAAGGTCTAAACACTTATAATAGCACTGTATTTAAGAAAGTATTTTCTTTGTTAAAATAAATTATTACTTCGTAACTGTCTTTGAACGATCGATATGATCGTGTGTGTCTAAAAGACCTGTTAAAGAGTAAATAAAAAAATATATTCCATTAAAAAAAAAGTTGGTGAATTGAAATGTCCTTGCTTCTCCGACCTACAATCAAAATTATGTCATCTTCGAACATTCCTCTTGAAATCAAACAAGTTTCGTTTGAAACATTTCTTTCTATCATTAAAAATGAAAGAATTATTCATTTGATCTATTTTAAACACATTTCTCTCTGAATTACATGATCTATTTTACCTCTCTCTGCACATGTATATGTGTATATTACATGCGTACGCGCGCGCGCGTAAGATATCAAGAGAGATATAACATAAAAATACTTGTTTGACCTTGGGTGTAGATATCAAGACCATATAAAAATCAATTAATTTTTTAAATTAAAACCTCTTTTTTATTATATCTTTTCTTATTAATTATTTAATTTATATATATAATAATATAATTTAATATAATTTTCTATTTCTTATTAATTATTTAATTTATATATAATATAATTTAATGTAATTTGAACAACTTTCGTCTAAAACATTTTTTTTATTTGCCTAATATTTTTTAGATGTTCAAGAAAAACTTAATAATTTTTTTTAATATTTAGCTTATGATATCTCGATAATTGTTTGTCAGAGCGAAAGTGGTACAGGAAAGTGATATAGAAAAGTATAAAACTTTTTTACTTGATTTGGTCTTAAGAATTGCTGTTGTAATTGCAATGCTCCAACTTTTGTAAACACTTGTGTACATAAAAACTTCAAGAAGATTTCAAAATTATCAAATTAAAATGGAACCTAAACTTTAATTTTAACTTCACTTTACAGTTAAGCGATGCATCGATAACATTAATATCGATAGTAATAGGGTTAAACACTAAGTTAGGGTTAGTCATTATCGCGGTCTTACACATCTTGAAACTAAGGTGGTGGGAGTGGTTCGTTTAGCGTCTGAAAATTGATTCGGCTTTCAAGGCGGAGTTACGAGTTATGGTCCGGATAGCGCAAGCGCCCTATACATGAAATCCTAACCTCACACACGCACGCACGCACGTGCATTTTTAAAATGAAACTCCCTATTTTTCAATGCATATTCTCGTAGCTTATCTCGAGAGCTTTCCAAAACACTATAATAAAGTATTTTTTCATAAAGTACTTTTTGAGTTACGAGGCTTAAAATATACAGTATTGTATGCGTAGAGATATTAGACTAGAGTGCGCAAGAGGCCGAATCCCGCGATAGAGGCTAAGAGAGAGATGGGGTCTGTTCTTTTCAGCTGCACTGCTGAACTAGTGCAATAAGTTAGAGTGAAAAAATATATATATGTCTCATTCTAACTTATTGCACTAGTTCAGCAGTGCAGCTGAAAAGAACAGACCCATGGATACGAAAAGTTTTCTCTGTCTCTTTCTAGCCGAACGCTGTGATTGGCTACATGGTTAGCCGTCTACTTTCTTCTCTCTCGGGCGTCGCATGGTCGGCGAAATCTAAGCGCGGGAGCTAATCACAGCGCTCTGCTAGAAAGAGACAGAGGGAACTTTTCGCATCCGTTTCTCTCTTAGCCTCTATCGCGTCCACTTACAGGCAGCGGTAGCTTTTGCGCACTCTAGTCTAATATCTCTATGATGGTATGTCAAAATAGCAGTAGAAGCGAATCCACCAATCACGGTCAATACTGCTTTACCCTAAAGTAAAGTTAAGATGAAGTTAAGATAATATTTGACAAATTTGTAGAATAGAAGAACAAGAACTTTCAGTGATTTTAGTAGCTTTAAAACTTTGAAGTAAATATGTGGTTTTAGCAGTTAAAGTTATGAAGTAAAATATCTTGAAAATGAGAATCTCAGTGAAAAATTGCAAATAATAAAAAATGTTTGTTTTTATTTAAAAATTAAACAATTATAAAAAGTAAGAGTTTTTGTGGTGGTTGATCCACTCCCTTAATGTCTGCATGCATCACAATCCACCACCACAAAAGAGTTCAATAAGAACGACGAATGTGAGAGCGTGCAACGATCCAACATGAACTTACACGCGCTGCCGTAACGCGGCTACTATGCGCTTTACTCTCTTGCGAGGGAACGTACATACAACGATATATAAAACCACTTCGTAACAACTTAAGAGATTGGCGGATATATCCGCTATACTCGGCTGAGTGAAGCATGGATCTAAAAAGATATGGATGGAGTCTATAGCAAGGGGGCTGTGAAATTTGCGGTAAGGGGAATGCATAGTGCTGTCTCTTTCTGTAGGTAACCTTCGGCTTTGTAACGAATGTAACCGAAGATATCCGAACTGCGCATTGCGTCTTGTATGGGATATATAATCTTTCGGGAATCATCGGATATGCGACGGAAACATACGAAGGTTACCTACAGAAAGAGACAGCACTATGCATTCCCCTTGCCGCAAATTTCACAGCCCCCTTGCCCGTATACACACTTTAGACTCCATCCATATCTTCTTTAGATCCATGGAGTGAAGGATTCACAACCATGGACCTACAATATATGGGCTACACACATAGAGGGTAGAAATAAGGAGACCATATTATGAGTATAAGAAATGAGATCGATTCAGAGGTTGTGAGAGTTAGTACGTTACAGATGGTGCTTCAATCGCATGGCTATATAGTCCAAGAGCCCATGACATGAATTTGGGTAGGTGTTTTAGGCAACTTGAAATTATAAAAATAAGTAAATTTGAATGTGTGCGATTACGGAATGAAGAGTCTGGCAAAAAGTTTGCGGTTATTTTGCAACTGCGCAGCCTAGTACATTTAAAAAGAAAAAGCATAATCAAAAATAATACTTTTGGCAAAATAAAATTTAGTTATTTTTTAACTTTAGCACCTATAGAAATAAAAAATCAAAATGCCAGACGTTTTGAATGGTTCTGAAATATAGCCAGAGAGAGATTGCCCCCCACGTGACTTGTGAGTTTAGTGTCGTGGCGATCTTTGGGGCAATCTCTCTGGCTATATTTCAGAACCATTCAAAACGTCTGGCATTTTGATTTTTTATTTCTATAGGTGCTAAAGTTAAAAAATAACTAAATTTTATTTTGCCAAAAGTATTATTTTTGATTATGCTTTTTCTTTTTAAATGTACTAGGCTGCGCAGTTGCAAAATAACCGCAAACTTTTTGCCAGACTCTTCATTCCGTAATCGCACACATTCAAATTTACTTATTTTTATAATTTCAAGTTGCCTAAAACACCTACCCAAATTCATGTCATGGGCTCTTGGACTAATATGATTTCGTGCATATGTAAATAGCGATAGTGGGGATAGTGCTGCGTGACCACGGACTAAGGAATAGAGGGACCGAGTCTAAAGTCCTAGTTTAGGCGAGAGGGGATGGTAACTCAAGCGTGCGGGGGGGACTGCTTTCCGCCATATTGATGTAGCGATTCTCACACAGAGATCCTGTCTCTGTGACAAGGGGTCTGTTCTTTTCAGCTGCACTGCTGAACTAGTGCAATAAGTTAGAATGAGACATATATATATTTTTTCACTCTAACTTATTGCACTAGTTCAGCAGTGCAGCTGAAAAGAACAGACCCATGGTTACACTCGTGTAGTGGTGCCACGAGACATAACGAGTGACAAGTGTAAAGAGGTTAGGCGGTGATTTTATGTTTTATTATTGTTGTTATTGTTGTTTATTGTTGAAAAGAGAAATTATTTTACATCTAACAAGAGAATAAAATATATTAATTAGTTCCAATTCTTATTTCTTAATTCACGCATTAATTTATTCTATTCTTTTTATTTTTAAAATAAATAATTCCAATTTCTTATTTATAATATTTAATAATTATTCCTATTTCTATTTTGTTTATTGTGCGCAAGATCTGACTTTCATTTCTCACACGTACGCAAATAGTGAGTTCTATGTGTGGTGATTACTAAACGAATATGGCGGCCCCCCCCGCCGCAAACGTGCCCCACCGGTACAGCTTGTGCTCCGTCCCTCTATTCCTTAGTCCGTGCGTGACTGACATAAACGTGCGGACAATATGCATGTGAGACGGCTAAGGAACCGAAGCGACATCTCTCGCAGGTTTTGACACTAACTCATGGAACCACTTTTGGTCGCGTTTTTTCAAAAAACACCCATAAGAGTGTGGCCTCTTTATCTCTATTCTCCATGATTGCACATTTCTATCAACTATACAGAGGATGTAGTATCTTCGGCAGAAATGAGAGAGATGAATGAAATTAACTTTGAATTTCTCTTCCGCACATGCGCACGTTGCTACAAAACAGTGAAACTGGATTCTTTCTATTTTCTCCCTTTTTGCAACAGCGCACACGTTATACGCACGGAAGGGAAATGCCAAGTTATTTTGCATCTTTTTCAGTTCTGTTGGAAACACTTTTTAACAACGATCCATATCCCAAAGCTAACAAGAAAGTCAAAATAATGTCAATTTAACGTCATATTGACTAAATTATGACAAAAAATTGTCACGTTTGGTCAGGATTCGATCAAATATGATGTCAAATATCATCAAATTGACATTATTTTGATTTTCTGTTCTTCTTGGGATATTATGAGTCCAAGCTTACACGTCCTTCTTTTGTACCATCGACATTTGTACTCAAGTCCAAAGAATTCACGAGAAGTCTCGCCCAAATTTTCATTTAAAAAAATTAAGTTGTCCTTGAAATAATCCTCTAGATTTTGAGGGTTCCAAGGTGAAATAAAAATCACAGTTAGATGACCTCCCCTCTCAACACCAAACAATTTTTGTCCGAAATATTTTTGTCTTAAACTTAACCCTTCGAGAACACACTGGGTCAATTTGACCCGTACCTTAAATACTATATTTCAAGAATATACAGTTAAATTTGCAGCTAAAAATATTCAATTAAAAAAATTCTTGATTTATTTATGTAAAATAAAATTTTTTGAAAAAAAATTTTTTTTCGACAATTTTTTTAGATATGTTAATATTTATAAAAACAGTTTTAATATTTACAACATCATTTATTCAAGTTTCAAGTATATCCAGGAATTTTTTCAAGCCGATCGAACACGTCGTTTTAAAATGGCGGACTCTTAAAGCTAGCGTCGGGTCAGATTGACCCAGAGTGTTCTTCATGCTTGAAAAAAGAGGTGTGTTCTCGGAGGGTTAAGGGCTCTAAAATATTCCAGTGAATTGATTAAAATGGTCTTAATGACATATGGTATATTATTAAAAGATTTTTTTGTCAATTTCCATTATTTAAATATTTAGAAATTTGTACGTATTATTGTATATAGATGTAAAGAGATAGATGTAAAGAGATTTAATTAATATACAAGATAAATATATAATTAAATATAAAAGAGTTAAAGAAATACGTCAACATAATAATCGAGCAAAAAAGAAATCATGCAAAGCTTTCAACACAAAATAAAGACAAAGTAAATTACGTTGGACCAGTAGTTGTAAAAGACATAGTAATCGAAGATAAGTGAGTTAATAGCGCAAATGCATGAGTTCCCAACGTGTGCGAGGGTCAGATGAGTCAGTTGAGAAAATAAGGAGCAATAATGCATTACGCCAATTATTCGGAATAGAATGGCTACTTTGTTCGTAGTAGGCAGTGCTTCCATACTAAAATCCGCTTCATCACCAAATGGAGATGAATAATATAATGGATGTAAAAAAATATAGGAAAAGATATTAGGATTTTATAGAATGTAAAATATTTTAAAGTATTTTATATGTATTCACATTTAAAAATACAAATATTTTAATTGTATTTTTAAAAACATATTTAAAATGTAATATAAAATGTAATATAAAATGTATTTTACATATATAAAATATATAGACCTACATTAAAAATTGGTGAATGAAATTGAATGGCATTGTACTTAAGATGTTTCATTCGGAAGAGTTGCATGATGCAAAATATCAATGTTATATCGGAGATGGCACAAAGACCTTCAAAGCCTTTAGATTAAATGCATTCTTAGAGCCTTATGGAGAAGAATTTATTATTAAAAAAAAGAATGTGTACAAGAGCGAAAGAACAAGAATAAAAAATTATTAACTCAAGCAAAAAAAAAACAAAAATATCAAGAAATTGATATCTGATTGATAAATATCAAGAAATAGCTGACTAAGAATAAGTAGCTTTTACACACAAAAATTTGAGACGGAAAACTTTGAACACGTTTTCCTCAAAATTACATTTTTATACGGCGGACGTAATTACAAAAAACTTACTTGACCAATCGGTCCAAATATGTTATTTTATACATTAGTAGCTACTGTGTGAACCTCGGGTTTGTTGTTGATTAATATTTCCTATTTACAAATACATTTAAAAAAGTGCAATTTTCAGGATCCTTAACTTTCAAAGTCCGCCGTTAAAAAAATTTTTATTCGATATCTTTTTCTGAGCTTCATAAAAATTAAAAATTTATTTGTTTTTTTTTTAATTTTAGATTTTTAATTTTAAATTTTTTAAATTTTTTAAATTTTAATTTTATAATCTAGTCCGCAATCGCGTCCGCCAATGAGTCATCAGTTTTTGAAGGTGCCATGGCAAGCTGCAAATATCTTTATAAAAAAATTTGAAAAAAAAATTTTTTTTTTTAAATATAATTTAATATAATATAATTTAAGATTTGTAAAATATAATAAAAAAGTTTTAAATCAATGTATCTTTATTTTATTATAAAAAAATATTTTTGAAAATCAGTAAAATTTTCAGCCGAGAATATCCCCTTCAGGACGGTCGCTAACTGCAAGGATTGTACAGTTAAAAGAACGAGTGTTTGTTCATATTGAAGAAGTTACAGGTAATAGAATAGAATAGAAGACTTGCTTTGGAGGAAGATTCGAGTAACGTTACTGTTTGGCAAATTTTAAGACCTTATCAACTGTATCCTTATCATTTACAAAGAGCCCAAGTTCTTACAAGACGGTGACTACTGTGACACCAAATATTCTGCATTTGAGTGTTTGTGGATAATTATGTAGTTTTATCGTTCATTCTCTTTTCTCTTGATAAAGCAGGATTCAATTTCTAGATCTAAAATTTTGAATTTTTACAACATGCATGTTTAGCATAAAAGAATCCATATGGTCAAGAATTAACCAAATTATCGAGCGACATGCTAAAAATTATTCCGGAGTCGCGCTGCTGAAATACTGTTCCCTATTCTATTTTATAAAATAGAGTAAATAAGCAAAAAGAGTATGAGCCTGGATACCTTAGGGCAGTTACCTGGAAAGCGGAAGGAGTTCAAATTCCGATCTAATCGCTCGATATTTTTTGCTTTAAAAATCTTAGTGGCTACTTTTCTGAAGGTATACCCCTAATCTATACTATGGATCAACTATGACACTAACATAAATCAAGATTATCAAAACACTAACATAAATTTTTAATAGGTGTTTGGACTGGTATTGGTGATTTCTTCATTGGTATAATATATAATAATATTTCAGTTGTTCCACTAAATTCCACTAAACTTAAGAGCAAATATGTTTATAATGCATTTCCATATTTTAGTATTGTAAGACAATTTTTTAATATGTTAAAAAATTGCATATGTTAAAAAATTATCCTGGTCGATTGGTCATGGCTCGTACATTCGCCGTACATTGGCCCGTACTCGATTTTAATCTACTTGATATTTATCTGTGCCATTGAAAACAACTGTTTACTCGATTGACAACTTTTACAAAGAATAGAAGATGAATGTTGAACGTTGAATGTTAAATACGAATATTCCAGGAATGATCAAACGCATAAGACAGCTATAAATTGCAATTTCTCAGTTTTGTTTCCTAAGAAATTTAATTTCTCGAGAAACATTCATCCAATTAACAAAAATAAAACATAATTGTGAGAGGAGAATTAAAAGATTCTTAAAACAATATGTCACTTGATTTCTATTGAATTTAAGATTTTTGATAGGGTAACTTATCAAGAGATAAAACGGTTCAATTGAATTTATCACAATTATATTTCCCTTAAAAATAAAATTGTTGTGTCTCGATATATTTCGCACAAATCAGTCATAAAAATGGAGTAAACATTAATTTGTGCAATTGTGTGTGTGTGTGTGTGTATTAATATATAATTTATAGTGAAATTGAATTATAATGAATTTATAAATATTGATAATTTAATATATACGCTTATTATAAACAATCTATTATTAACACAGATTTAGCTACTATCTTTTTAACCAGATAGTTAAAACAAGATCTAAAAAAATAACACCAATTTGGATCACAATTTAATAACCAAAATATGACTTTCTTATCAGATGAGAAAGACATCTCAGTCATTTTTTAAAATATGCCTGCCAAAATGAATGTACTGAAAAAGTCAAATGACATGGAAGACCGATTATTAAGAAAGCGAAAAGTACGATACGATCGGAGTCTTTCTTCGTTGGTTAATATCCGTCGTGTAATTCGGTCAGTCGGAAATGAAATTCACAAGACATGAAAAAAATTCATATTTCCGGTTTCATCTTTCGTCATCCAACGATCGATATCCAGTTAATTTTGTAACCGTTTTGACTAACCGTTTTCGTTTTAGTACGTGTTGTGTATTAAAATTATCCACAATTCAGAAATAAACAGTTTAAAATCATCTACAGGTGTGTTACTATAATCTTAATAATTAAAAGCGATTTTTTTGTTTTCTACAATTATCTGCGCGGCTATCAGTAATTCTGCGATTACACTCGTAATAATTGTAAAACAATGTTAATGTTTACGCTTTCATATCTCTCTGATTACATTCTTAAATATAGTACATTTTCTCATTTCACAATTTTAATACAAAAACTTATTTTATTATGTCGAAAGTATGTTAGTCGTTAGGGATCAGAATATTTTGCAAATGCAAGTAGGACAGTTTTCCAAGGACAGCAATTCAAATAAAAGATAATTTTTTAATTGAAATTCAAGACACAAATTTCTTAAAATAATCTTAAATTCTCTTTTATAAGATTATTATGTTTAACAAATATTATGAATAATCTTATAAAAGAGTGGAGAAATGACGATAATGTCTAGAGGAAGAAGGCTAGGAAGGTAAAGGAAGGCTAAGAAGAGAAGAATGTCAGAAAAAGAGACACAGTCCATACCTGAGAAATAAGGACACAAGTGGTAAACTGGTCGCAGAATGGATTGCCGTTTGGAGTATATCAGTTTGACTGTATGTGTTGATCCGTCCTTAAGGAGCCTTAACTTACACGAAAGCATGACCTTTTCAGGTTTTATCCGACCTTGTACTGACATTTCTCGTAACATTGCCGAGTCTAGAATGCCGAGTTCATTGACCTCGCGTTTCTCAGCGATACCTTATTCACATTCTCTACGTTGTTTGTTCATTAGCCAGATTATTATAACCAAATTTCCAAAGATTCATATAGCAAAAAAGTAAGATTGTAATAATTTTATTTGTAATATTAAATAAAATATTAGATATTAATTATATTTTATTTATGACATTAAATAAAATCATTTATTCCTGTAATCATGTAAAGAAAGTAAATTTGACATCAAATAGACGTCAAAATGATCAGAATCACCAAGACATAGGACATTTTGCAGTCAAAACTTTCCGTCATTTTGATTATTCTTCTTGACTCCTTGTCAATTTGACGATACTTTGACATCATTTTGACTAAGGGTTTGATTGTTTGTTACAGAAAAAAATAAATTCAAAAATATAGTACAATAAATATAGAAGATTGATATGTATCAAAAAAACTATTATATAACTATAGAAATATGGGTATTTAGGTTCAAACTGGATAGCTTCGAACTTGGAATAATAATAATAATATAATAATAATAATATTTCTGTAAATAGTGGCTGCAGAAGTAAGCTTAATAAGCGCTGAATATATTTTTAAATCTGTGTTAAGATTGAACTATTCCTTTACCTAAAAGTATAATCCAATCAGCGCAAAGCGCTTGTTAAAGGCGCTGACTTCTATTAAGGGGGGAACCTGATTTATAGGGTCAAGATTTTCGATTTTTTTTTTGCTTAATCGGTAGTTAAACTATTCAAGAATATCCCAAGTTTCTGAATCCTAAAATTTCAGAGTTCCAATTCGAAGTATTCTAAAAGTTATAGAACAAATGGTGAGTCAAAAAATCCTTCGATCAGTCTGAAATTTGGTTTACAATAGTATTTTGACATCAGGTGTGTTGGTTTACTTATAGATATCAGTAAGTGTTTGTGTTTGTGTTGTGTTTGTGCTTCAAAATATTTAAAAAAAGGAGAAGCTTGGCAAGGGGAGATGACCGATCTCGTCATAAAAAAATTGACCACTTACTACGGTTTAGTAAGTGGTTAATAAGATAGTGCCATAAGACAAAATGTAGATTCTGTGGATGATATGAAAAAAGCATAATGGCAACACTCGACTATTATTGCTTGACCGATGAAAAGCCGAAACATGAAAATTGCTCCGCAGGCGCCGACAGTTGGTGCGAGTGGCGCAAAGCTGAAACCGCCGGTCAACTCGCAAAATATAAATATCCTGCTCAAGTTATAAAGCTTGATATTGAGAAACACCTTACTTCGATATATGAAGATCTTTCCAATAAAGATCTTTTGACTAGGTGTTTAGGCGGACACACGCAAAATTCCAACGAATCCTTCAATTCGACTGTGTGGCATATCGCTCCTAAACATCTCAATTCGGGCTTTAAAATTATTCAAATCGCTGCATATTTGGCTACTGGCATCTTTAATGAAGGCTACACTGCCATTTTATTAACGATGCAGTTATTAGAAATTAATATCGGCCAGCAGTGCAAAATGTTTGCTGATTATCACGATGCGCAGCGAGTTACGAGAGCGGAGCGGCGCCGAAGCAGCATGACCAAGGAGGCTCGCATAGCACGTATACTGGAGCAAATGCAGCAAAACAAATTTTATGAAGAAGCTGCAGGCTTGCAATATGGTCCTGCTGATTAGCATAAGATTGCGGTAAATCACCAATAAATGATATTTTTTTGTACCGCAAACTTTAAACGCGTTTTTCTCGAAATATCATTTTCGTATTTTTTTAAAATTGGCGGGAAAGATAGAGAAAAAACTAATTAATCAATCGCCTTGATTCAAAGTGTGTTAGCTAGAGAATGAACAACTATTCTATATGAACCTCCAACATTGGTAAAAATATTAATTTAAATAATTGATATTGTATAAAAACGGAAGCTTATTTCTTCTCAAAAATGTCATTTTTTTGTTCAAGTGCTAACAAATTTTGTATTTTGCGGCTTTTTAACTATGTTCTTGGTTCACATAAAATAAAAATGCATGAAAATTAATAATCTTTTTGGTTTTTTGTTTCAGATCAAAATTGCGGGCTACATTTTTCCCGCCGATTGGCAACTCGGTTGGCGAGGCGCTCTGATTAGAGATACACCACGGCGCCATTTTGCAATTATTTTACAATATAAAAATTTTTTTTACATCTTCAAATAAGTAGTTAAATATTCTAAAAGTTTTAGAAACCTCAACTGTGTTATTGTCAATAAGAAAAATTCATAAAAATCTTCTTTTTTTTAGCCTCCCAAACCAGGTTCCCTCTTAAATAGTTACTGTATATTCTTATTTGTATCTTTACGTTGATTATTTTTCCATCTTAAAACACAGCACTCCGTTAAAACAGTAAATCCACATACTTAAGTCTATTAATTGATTTAACTTTCGATGCAGTGATTTTAAATATCTTATTTAAAATCACTACATCGAAAGTTAAATCAATTAATAAAACTCATGTTTTAAATATCTTATTTAAGATCACTGTAAAGAATTTATTACGAAAAATATCATTTTAGCCAGGATCGACTTGACTGAAATACATTTGCTTCGGAAAGTTTCAGATTCGAATCGATCAGGACCGACCAAATAATCAGTACGCAATAATCAGTACCAAGTATAATGTTTACAAAAGTATACAATGTTTACAGAAATATTATTATAACAAGATTTAGCTCGGATTGAAAATGACATATGTTTGTAATTAATGTTGTTAGATAAATTCAATGTGGAGGTTCTCGCAAAAGATTCTGTGATCTGATTAGTGAGTTCGTCTTAAAGTTGGCCTTTGGATAGACTTCGAGGACTGTTTATGTGTAATTAAAGGAGATTCATTAAAAAAATATTTTATTACTAGCTTTCCTCTTAGACTTTCCTCTTAGACTTTCCTTATATTAACTTTCCTCTTAGAGGAAAATTCTCTCATACTTTTAATAATATATACTTGCTTATTTTAGTGGGAGGAGTGCAGTCTAATCAGATTATTCTATAATATAGAATGTTATTTTTTAAATAAATTTTTGTAAACATCTTTCGGTTTATATTTAATTATAGAGATTAATATATAAGTAAATGCAATGGTAAAACCAAAGTAGCGTCAACTTGAGAAAAATATTGGGAGGAAGTTAAAGACAAGCATTTTAAATTAGTAACGTTTTTTTAATCGGGGGAAAGGGAGTGGAAGAAGATTGTAGAATAGAAGGATGTAGATTAGGTATTTACATGTAAAACAAAGTATACATACAAACAGAATATTTACATATAATACTTATCAGCATAAAGAGTGTTTTTTCCTCACTTTTATTAAAAAATCAAAAAATGCTCTGCCATCTTTCCCTCCCAAAGTCAACACCTATGGAAAGATAAAACAGTTACAAAATAGAACATAAGGATAAAGAAACGACATTAAACAAAAGGAAAATTAAATTTTTATTTAGAATAATTTAAATTTTTATTAATAGAATAAATTTTTTAAATTTTACTCAGAAATTGCTATAATATAATTAAAAGAGGTCGTTACATCGTGTAAAGTATTATTAAAAGGTTTCAAGGTAGAAAAAAGTTTAGAGAATGGATAAAGCAGTCGCCTATGTAAATAAAGTTTTTTAAAAAAAGAAAGGAAAGTTGTAAATATGGTGAGAGAAAATCCTATGCATCACAGAGTACTGTACAGATGAATAAAAAGTATGATCGAAATGTTAGTTTCAATTATACCCAGGATTTTATAGCTAGGTATAATGCAAGAATAGGTGCTTGGAAAAAAATTTTCTAGAAGAACATTTTTCTTATGACTACATTCATTTGTGTTAATTTATACAATTAAATTAAAAAACAAGAAATCGAAATTTTTTAAGAACAAGAAAATTTTTTTACAAAAGTAAACATGCTACCACAAAGATATAGGTTCGTAGTTGCAACCGCTATTATGTCCTCGAGATTGGGTTCGCTGAGAGTAATTTGTTCACTGCGTTTAGACACGTTTAAATTTCGAGATTTTGAGTCTTCGAACCGCAAAGAAATTAGGGATGTGTGTAAATCTGTCATAACGCTGCTCGCCATGTAAGTGGGCACACAATCACCGATAATAAGTATGTAACACGATCCTAGCACATGAGTTTGATTAGATCAAATTAGATTAACACGATAACATTTCGATAAAACAAACACTTTTTATCTGGCATTGTTGACATACCTTTTATTGAATTTAATTTCTTTTCCTTGTTAATTACTGAAATATGTTTTAAAATATAATTTAAAAAATTATTTGATAATCTTATTGATTGATTTTTATTGCGTGATATTTTTTACACAAAACTTTTACGAAATTGTGGTATAATAAATTGACAGAAATGACATCTCTTTTTCCAAACTTTCGATTTGTGAAACTCTTTTTTGTCACACTAATACATTATGCACCAGACACTTGACTGGCCGAGCACGAGATAGCTCACCGGTAACTTGTTGGAGGTATCAGCTGCAATTTTGCAAGGCTATCTCATTGAGGGTTGGAAATAGTGAGAGTGGTCGAGGACAATGACACTTATGCTCCCCAAGTTAGTCGACGGTGGTAGTGGTAGTAGTAGTAGTAGTGGTGGTAGTGGGTTGTTCACCCTCTGAATAAATCAATAAGTCCAGCCGATGTACACTCTTCAATGCAATCAGAATACAAATTTCGAATTGCTCGTGAAAATAATACTCGTGAAAAATAATAATACATACTCTCTTTTTCTGTCTTTGTCTCTCCCCCCCCTCTCTAATTTATCTCTCTGATATGTTTCCATTTCAAATTTAAATTCGAAAATTAAAATCACACAACCTAACGACATTGAGTATAAATGTCATGTGTTTGTGCCTCAAAATAGGGCAATTCATCATTAGAACAAATTATTAGGGCAAAATTTAATGCATACCGATGATTAACACTTAGATCGGTTCTACAATAGATGAGGTAAGTCTTAAGTCGTAAGGAACTGACCAATCATATTCAATTATTTTCTTCATATTCTACTGTGATTGGTTAATTTTTTAAGACTTACTACACTTATTGTAGAACCAGCCTTAGCTGGCACACTTCTCTAGAATTTCATAGTTGGCACATTGGATCGTTTGAGATCCTAGGCATAAAAAATGCTTATTGCGAGCAAGCTACTGATTTTTTTTACTTGAAAAAATTCTCAGATATTCTTTGATACTTTTAACATGTGTCATAGGTTATTTTGATCAAATTGAATAGTGACCGTAAAAAAAAATTTTTTTGAAAAAAAATGAAAGAACAAATAAATAACTATTTTTACTTAAAAATTCATAACTCTTCCATTTTTTATATTAAAAGCTAAAAAAAAATTAACTGGACACTCTTGAGATACAACACTTTTAGAAAAAAAAGTCTGACAGTAGCTATTGAAAAAAGATATTTATTTGGAGAAATGAAGTGAATTTTAGACAAAAATCGGTTAAACTTGTCTGGGGCAAGTTTGGTACTCCACAATGCCAGCTATAAGAGTTAAAATAGAATATGCGAAACTGCGGAATTATATGTAATCTTTTTAAATACATATGTAACCGCTCTCGCGACCGATTCTTATGTATATCGACTCGCATGTAATCGCTGTCGCATATTGATTCTGATGTATGTATGCTTTATGAATAAAATAGCGCGCTTGGTCGCAATTTCCGGACTTGCAAAGAGAAACGCACACGCCTCTATCGTCGTGTATATTCAATCTTGAAGGATTGCAGACAAGACACGCCAATTTATGACGATGAGGATGCACGGTGTCGGAAGTGACATTTGAAGCGAAACGATTTAATTCATAACTGTTCTTAATTTTTGCTTTTCCTCGAGTCAAATTCTAAGAAGAGATCTATTATTGTTGAGAATTAATTTTTTTAATGTTAAATTTAAAAAATAATAAAAAATGTATACCGATGTTTTAAAGCACTTGGAATCGTTGTTCGATAAATTGCCGTTATGCCACTTTAACGGGCGGAAAAGGGTAACTATGATGCATAAGATATGGATCTGATAAATATGGACTGGCAATACAAGCTCAGCTGTGTAACTTCTCTCTCTTAACGTGTCCTGAAATACATTTTGCGCATGCTTGACACATATTATACACTAGATGCATTCTGATGATATATTATAATTATAGTTGTGATCACATATTGTGTTCCCTTGAGATTATATAAAATTTATTTTATTTCGTTCTTTACTATAAAATCACTTTCAATTCTATTGTAATATTATATTAACACATCGTATATCAACTAATGCGCAATACATTTTCGGATATTTTGAGAAAGAGAAAGTACCAAATACAGTATGTCTCTCTCTCTCTCTCACCTCTGGACACGATTTCTAATGCAAAAACTATAGCAATTGTAAGTCCATATCTATGAAATAACAAATTGGTTTCTAAATATATTATGGAGTATATTTTTCCCCCTAGTTACTCTCATCATAATGACATAACTGTATTTTGTACGGTGCGTAATGACTGCGTATCGTGTATCTACATTGAAAAAACGTCCAAAGCGCGCAGCGGAAAACGCACGATGGCGACTCCCCGATATTGCGGTCAAGTTGCGGCAACTGTCGCGCGCGACGCGTGGGATGTCTTTAAGACTTGCTTTATTTATAGCACACACCACTATACAGCAGCGACGAACTGTTGAAAGTGAGGTCGTCATCGTGCGATCGAATTAGAGATTCGTAAGAAGATACTCATAAAATGCATGTATGAACTACACGATATAAAGAAGCATCGAGAAGTGAAGATTAATCCATGGAATGCGAAGCTTCTTTGTGCTTTTCTGTTTTAAATCTTTATAACTCGCGTCCTAATCGAAATTTTCAAGCCGCGATTAGTATTTCGGATAAACAGATTCTTTTTTCGAAAATTTAGTCGGAGTAAGATATCTGAAAAAAAATGTATAAGGCTGAAAATGAAGATAAAAAAAGAAAATGTAAATGACCCCTGTCTTTTGATAAATATACAACTAATAAGTGATTTCATCTACTTTTTTTTAGTAGAATTTTTGTTACAGATTATTCATATAATTATATCGATTTATTCTATTCAAAACGGTAGATGAAATCATTTATTAATAGAATATTTGTCAATAAAAAGACAGGGGTCATTTACATTTTCTTTTTTTATCTTCATTTTCAGCCTTATACATTTTTTTTCATCATTTACATTTTTTATCTCTATTTTCATTTGTATCTTTTTTCAGATATCCCACCCCATCGCCAATTTTCGAAAAGGGAAATTCTTTTTACCTCAAAATCAACTACTACTAAAAATTTTGATTAAAACTTGAATTATAAAAATTTTAAACAGAAAAGTGTCCCTTAGCATGATTAATGAGTTAAGAAATCCTGGCGAAACTGCCAAACATTTTAAAATTTGGGTATTTCTTTGATGCAGATGTCGGTAATAATATACAAATCACAATTACAATAATATTTTCAACTATTGATCTTTAGAAATAATAATAATAAATAAAACAACAACAACAATAATAATAATAATAATAATAATAATAAATAAAAGGAAATTCTCGATTTCTTTGTACGACAGATTTTATTGTTTCTTTTTTTATTTTAATGATTTATTTTAATAGTTTTAATGATTTTTATTTTAATGATAATACTGTATTCATATATTGTCGAAGTTCTGATGTCTAATTAGAATTAAAATAATTCGGTTTAAAAAATATGCTATCTTTAGAACTCTATATATGGCATGTGAAATCTGACAAGTGTTCTACTTAAATGTACCGTTAAATGTATTGTTTATTTTCGCACAAATATATAATTTATTTTTGCACAGAGATCAATGGCTTCACTACTACTTCTAAAACGTGTGTCCTTACACACATATTTATATGCTAAATTAACTTATTCTTAAGATTAATTTGGGCATTTTAATTAATATTATCCAACTTTTTTTCACTTTTGTACTTTCACCTTTTCACGTTAACGAACCATAAATGATACTTGAATGATTATTTTCAGTTGTTATAAAAGTTCCATCTCTCAGTTATTCTTTGTTGTCTCTCAGCTAAGATATAAGTTATGAATTAAATGCGAATGAAAGAGTTTGTTAGAATTGTAAATGTGTAATAACGACCGGTTTTTCTTCGTGAACACACTTTTTCCGAAGTAAAAGTCTCTTCCATTTCTTGTTAAGTTTTTCACTATTTATCCATTTATATACGGTATCCATTGCTACTAGTATAAATGACGTTATAATAATGTAACAATCCGCTTGCGAAGTAATCTTACCAAGTCGAATTTTCTGACCATGTAATTACATGCTATAATTACGGCCACGCTTTCCAGTCGAAAGTGAAATACATCTAGATAAATCAGACACGAGTGGTGCAAATTCATCCGACAATCAAATCATAGCCAATGTTCGTCCAATCGTTAGATGTAACATTATAACGTTATAACAAATTTTCAAAAATTTACTTTTTTTACGATTTAAAAAATAAAAGTAGCTTTCTATAGTTTTTTGCATACTGAATCCGAATCCGTGAGCAAAAATGTTCTATCATATCAGATTTATCAGAAAAAATAGTGTTAACACGATTCGACATTCTTATATCAATTGTACCCTTATAAAAATTTTTCATCGTTTTTGGCCCGTTTTTGACCCGCGAAAACGGTCAGTTTGAGTGGTAAAAACGTACATTTGATTTAATGAGTACGATCCGTTTTTAAGGCGCAAAGGGGCAATTTTCCGTAAAAATGAGTGATTAAAACGGATTGCGTACGCGAGTATATCCGAGTGGTAATAACGTATTCTTATGAGTATTTTTGAGTGGTAAATACGTGCTGTGTGTAAATTTGAGGTGTAAAAACGTACATTTAGCTACGAGCAAAAAATACTCGTTTAGCACTCATAAATACTCACATAGCACATTTTGGCTGCGTTTCGATATTCACTGCAAGTACTGAAAATCTATAGTGTATGTGACGTAAACTATAGATTTTCAATATTTGTAATGAATATTGGAACGCAGCTTTTGAAATAAAATAATCAAATAATCAATCATTATAATTGTTCATTTATTTATAGTAGTTTAAAACATTTATATAAATTTATATAAATTATAAAAATTCGTGGACATATTTTTAAGTTTGTAGAATAAATGTACTTCAATTTAGAGACAATCCGCGGATATTTTCTTGTGAGTAAGAAAGAAACGTACTAACATGTTGTTACTCATCAACGGAAAATTGAGTATTGAAAACGGACAACCTACTTCGTCCTCATCTTTGTAAGTAAAAAAGGAACGTATTAACGTATTGTCACTCATCGACTGAAAAACGAGTGTTAAAAACGGACAATCCACTCAAAAATACTCATACACATACTTGCTATACTCGTCATGCTCTTTCGCAATAGACTAAGCGTGCTTGAGAGTGCAAGAAACGGACATAAAAATGATAAAACGGGCTAAAAACGGGCTAAAAACGACCTATATGAGGTGTAAAAGCGGTGAAAAATTTTTATAAGGGATACTTATACGGTACAGATATGCAGTTATGCGGCAACATTTGTCTGTACTGAATGGGAATATTCAAGCTTTAATTTGAGCTTTAAAAGTTACTCGCATATCGAGTTAGTCTATAAATTTTCAAAAATTATAAAAAATATGTTTTTAGGGACTTTAATTCCATTTTTTTCCCTGGCAAAAGAAAATTTGGTAGTTTCTTTCAAGTAGCTAATTTATTTTCACAAGAATGTTGTGTAAAAATTGTCGCAAAGTGCAGATTCGCGCATTGCGTTGAGCTGATGCCACTCGAGCTCTCTTTATCTTTTGCGAACGAAGCAGAAATGAAGTGCTTGTAAAAAGATGAATGAAGAAGCTGGATAAAAGATCCATCGTTTCATACTCGTCAATCATGAGAATGACGAGGAAAAAAGATAATTTTAAATTACATGTGCAGCGAACAATGATTAAAAAAAAAATCATCTCATGCGTTAAAAAGCATTTTGCAATTATGACTAATGTCCATTTCTACCAATTAACTTTAATTTTCTAGTTTAAAAATTAAAAAAGATAAAAAGTAAGTAAAACCAACATCAAAATTAACACATAGAAATAGACATAAAATGATTTATTGCAAATCTGCGGAACTATGATTATTCATCGATTAATCATCGATATCATTTCTTCTTACAAAATGACGCATATCAATCGCGCGTCATTTTTCAGACAGAGAAGAAACGGCTGAGAATTGACGAAATGCAAAACCAAGAGAAATCGGTGGTTTTAACGGTACGTCAGCGGCGACCAACCAGCCGGTTGCCTATTTGTTTCTGTGAAGGAGCACGAGCTCTCGCCGTCGAGCGTCTTCTTTAACGGCTCTCGAGCGTTATCCACCTGCGACCGTGAAAACTAAGACCTCATCGTTCGCATGACTAACGGCACGTGCAGCGATTGCCGTGTCTCACGCGAGCACGAACGCCTCATGAGGCGCGCTACGTCACGAAATTAATGGGACGGATGCGAGAGCGTCGGTAACGACGCGCGACACTTTCGACAGAAAAAAAAAATGACCTTGCTCCGTCTTTCTGGAAAACTAATCTCTCTTTCATCACTGATATATAACTAAGATATTCCCGCAAAATAAAATGATGATATCCGAGTAGCACAGACGGATGGGACCGAGAAATTCTTCTCTCCGAAAGGAAAATATGAAAACATTTTTAAACTACTTTCTTTCTTTCTCCAGAATGTTTATTACGCAAATCTGGGAAAACATTTTCTAATTTTCCTGAATTTCTAAGCATTTTTATTTCAATTTTTCGATAAGAAGAACATGTTTAGATGCAAACTTGGAAAAATTAAATTAAATTTAGCTGGGTTTCGCAATTTCTTTTCTATTTATACAATAGATAGATTAAGAAAAAATTAATTAATTAATTAATTGGTGTTTAAAATGACAGATAATGTTTTAAATTAATTAAATCATTTTAAATAATAGATTAGAAAAAATACTGAAGAGATATCTTAATAAAATTTCTTATAAGTATTATGTAAAAATACCTTAATAAGATTACATACCATAATAAGACTACAAAAGTATTACATTACATGATACATACATTTATTTATTTATCTCCAAGAAACACAATAAAAAACAATCTATCATGAATATAAAGGTCTTAAGTATTACTAACTTAAATATTAAAAACTATTGCTGTCTTCTATTCCTCTTTCTGCCAAACTCTTTATGTATGATAATATTAGTCAAGTCCAATTGTGATGCTTTTTTTACTTTTATTGCCCTAAACAAAGATTTGGCGTTGATAATAGAATGGGCGTTCTCCAATGTTCTGAATCCTACTAAATTCTTATTTCTCATCGCCGGCTCTTCTCTTCGTACTCTTGTCTTATATCTTTAAACTTCTTCGATTCTTTCTCAACTCCATATTTATTCCTCATTCGTCCTCTATTACATTACTTGGTGTTTATTTTGACTCCTCTTGGTTCTGTAAATTATAAGCACACAAAATGTCATGTTGCTTTTGCTTGCTTGTGTCTTCTTTATCCTTTTCACCATATCCTCTCAAAAATTTCAATTCTTAATTGTTTGTTGTTCTTTTCGACCAATGTATATGGTCCAAGTGTGACAACTTGTCAACAATTGTTCAATCGTATCCAAATCATCGAGAATTCCTGCCTCCATTTCTTCCATTATATTCGTAAAAATTCGACTATACAAGGTGTATCACAGCGCCTGTCTCAGGTATTTTTTAGGAAAACTACGTATTTTCGAGAAAATTTTTCATATAAAAATTGTATGATTTCAAGGGGGACATAAAATGATGTCATTGATTTGACCTTGGATAATTGTTTAAAAATCACGTAAAGGTCACCTTCAATTTTTTTAATGGAACCCGCTATTTTTTATTACATGTTCTTGAGCTTGTCTCGAGAGCTTTCCAAACACTATAATTAAGTTAGTTTTCATTAAGTACTTTTCGAGTTATGAGGCTTGAAAGATACAGTATTTTGACATAAAATACAAAATATCTTGAGAAATATTCAGTTTTTGATAATCTTATCTTGATACTTTTTTGTACGAAATAATGAAATCAATCAATTGGTGTAAAGAAAAAAATATGTTGCAAAAAGTACATACTTGTGGCGTTTGACAACATACTTCTTTTTCAAATCAACCATGTGTTTTCTTTACACCAATTGATTGATTTCATTATTCTGTCTCAAAATTCTATATCTTTCGAACTTTATAAAAGTACTTAAAAAACGAATTTAATTATAGTGTTTTGACCCAGTGTGTTCTCGAAAAAAACGAATTTAATTATAGTGTTTTGGAAAGCTCTCGAGATAAGTTACAAGAATATGTAATAAAAAATAGGAGGTTCCATTTAAGAAATTTAAGAAGGTGATCTTTACGCGATTTTCAAACGATTATCCAAGATCAAACCATTATGTTATGTCCTCCTTGAAACCATACAACTTTTGTATGAAACATTTTTCTCGGAAATATGTAGTTTTCCTAAAAAATGCCTGAGACCTAAAAGATGCTCTGATATATCTTGTATATCGCATTTATATGCTCTATATACAATATAGTACAAAATCCAACAGCGTTTTGTTAAATTTCACCCTCACCTTGTGTTGCCTTGTAATCTGTCTTCTACGTTCAAATACTTCTTTTTACCCACGACGTCTTTTACACTCGACACATCCAACACCCTACATATTCGCTACTTTGACTTTTTGTCCTTTCCTTCACATCATTCTACTAAAGTCTGTGATACCTTTTACTATTGTGCTGTCAAATTTTACAATAAATTGTCGTCTTTCATAAGATCCTCCGCCTCTCTTCGCCGCGGCCTCTTGCTTCATCATTTCACCTGCTTTTTCTCAAGATTAGCGTTTATCACTGATGCTTTTAAAATTAGTGCAATGTTGTTTAAACGTGAGTCCGATTTGGTTATGTTGGTTGTGCGAATCTTTAAGTATCTTGGGTGCGCGCGCGCGTTTTACGTGTTCACGTTGCACATGTGTATGTGAGTGTACGTATGTGCATGAGTACCTACGTCCGCATGAGTACAATCTACTATGTTTTTACACCTGTCTCACCTTTTGTTTTAGACTTCACAATAATAATACTGCTGATGACTCTTTCTCCCTCCCCCTCTCCATATTTGTATACTTCTTCGTCTTTTATGTTATATTCAATCTAAGTGCTGTATTCAGTCTAATTTCTTGTAGTATCTCATTGATATGACATTGCAATAAATACAATCAATTTATTATTATTATTTATTTTTTTAAACAGAATTTATATAAATTTCAAGCATAATTTATTCAAATTCAAAAAGTGACTTAACTTTTGAAACTGATTGTACATAAGCAACTTAACTTTTTTTATGATGAAATCTACAGAATCCATTTAGATTCAGTTTTCATCATTTTACTCGTAATGAGCAACTTTAAGAGATATGTCATATACGATAAAATGCAGAATATTATATAAGAATAAAATAAAACTCTAAGTCGCTAGAGAAAGTTATCTATTATTTGGGAGAATCTGAGAAAATATGTTTGTAACGCCTTTGAACATCCTTGACGAAACCACATTACTTTAACTCGATCGTTAAACGTGTTCACCGATATATTCTTGTATCGGTTAGGTGAAGATAACAGCACTTTAATTTATAAACTGGACGTAACACAATATAACCGGTAGACACGTTTCAGTAAATTGCACAGATTAGCGGTCCCATACATGTGGTTTATGGTTTACGTTGAAATGTTATGTCGATAGAATCGACTTGCGAACAATCGCAGTAAGACGCTTAAAAGTAAACAATAATATTTTTTTTTATACAATTACACAGTTGAAAAAAATGGAGAAAAAAATAATCACTCTTGTAGCTTTTAGATCTTTATAAAAATTCATGATATATAGATATTTCAGCTTTGTGGTGTGGATTAATGACTTTTACGATCAATTAACAGATTATGATCAATTAGCGGATTATATATTGATTCTAAAAAATAAGTGCGAAAAACTTTAGGAGATGATTCTTTGTCAAAAATTAAGAGAGCGGTCGTATGTATTCTAACATTCGCCTCTGAAAAGTTATACTTCTCTAAAGAGAAAAGTGAAAATGAGATTTTTTTCTCAAAATTCAAACAAAATAAAAAAATAAAATTTGTAGACACTTTTTACAAGTAAGAAAGATACTTATAAATATTTTTTAATATATAATTATAAATATATATATAATTATATATAATATATATAATTATATATAATTATATATAATATATATAAATATATATAATTTATAATTATATATAATTATAAATATTTTTAATTATTTAAAGATAATTATAAATATATTTTCTTTTGCATCGTAAGAGGGTGAAACTAGTAATCTTCATTCAATTTTATTACAACTTTTTAATGGTCTGGAAAATGATTTAAAAATATGTATTAGAAAGCTTGATTAATTTAGAAACTTTTTTATTTCTTTGATTCTTTCTTTAAATTCGGTTTTCTAGTAAAAAATAAGATACATTCTATAATGGTATAAAACATAGGCTTTGAGTCATTCTATTATATATTATATATGTCAATAATGTGAGTATTCTTTTTATTTGTGGAAAGTGTCTTCATTTCTTTATCTTGTCTGAGAAATTGAGAAAAGGAATTGAAATCTTATTTTTCCTCATATCAATAAAATTCTCACTTCTCTTTGTGGAAGAGGATGTAACTTTTTAGGAGCGGATGTAAGAATATATACCGTAAACAACCGTAAACAAACCGTAAACAAAAAACTGAATATACCAGAATTTTATGCTCTAAAATACTGCAAAAAGACATCGAAGGTATTAAATAGATATGATAATATCCATTGTCATTAGCTCATAAGAGCAAAACGACCAAAAATAAAAACTTACACCACATAAGTTTAATACTAAACTGTTTTCTAATCAAATACTCATATAATATATTATTTTGGAATTTGTTGCTCACGTAACTCAGCTTTAAAAATTACCAAAAATGAACATAGGCACAAGAGTGAAGTATGTTAAACAAATTAGTCACTGTGTTGTAATTTCTGTCTTAAAATAATTCTCTCTAGAATTGTAGTCTTAAAATATCTTGGTCTTGAATTTAGTGTTCACTGGATAAACTTGTATAAAAGAAGACCTCGAACCAATGACTTTGACCTTGACATATGTTATCAAAGTTATGTAACACTCGAACTGTTTTTAGTCGTTGCTCGTTCTTTATTTTAAAAAGTTATTAATTATATTACAGTTATATATAAAAAGTTATTAATTAAAAAAACAGTTTTCAAGTTTCCACGCAAAGATCGCGAGATCCATTCCACAATACTTTCAGTGCGGTTCCTTGAGGTTCAACCTCATAAGGTTCCTCATTCTTGTTTATTTACATTCTATGATGTTCTATCTATTTTACGTGTTTGTACTTGTAGTCTATCAGTCATCTTAAAATTATCTACTATGATCTGAAACAAAGCTTTACAAATTTTTAAGTTGAAAACCCATGTGGAATTGTATAATAATTTCATAGGAAATACGTGGGTAGAGGAGAAGCTTTGCCCCCTATACCCCTTTTAAAAAAAAACTAACTCTAACACAAACCTAATCTTAATTTTTAGGACAATTTTTTGGAGTGTGGATGCAAAACCCTCTCCCATCCACATACTTTCTGTGATAATATAGAAATAAATTTTTATAGAGTGCAATCATACAATAACAATTTTATTTGTTTATTATGTTCCCTCTTTCGTGAATGTTGAAAGCTAACGTGTGAAACCAAAAATATTGGAAAATTCATGTAGGATCGTACAATAGATCTCGTTTCGCACTGAAAGTAAAGGAGTGTGTGAGGTGGATCTCGTTCTGTGGAAAATAAGAAATCCATGTGGAACCGTATAATTATAGCTCTCGTTTCGTACTGAAAACAGAGTGCAGTGTGGAGCGCGACCTCATTTTACGTGAAAACACATGTGGGACCAGTAATAGATTACGTTTTGCTAAATATTACTAATTTATTATTAATATTATTAATAACTTATATTATTATATTATTAATAACTATCTATCTATACAGTTTCAAAAATATACATTTTTACAACTTCTTTTCTTAATAACTTTTTAATAAATAATGAATAATGGCTAAAACCTACGGTTACTCAAGAGGATGACCTCTATTTGTCAAGATCAGGATACAAGTCCCTTTTATGCAGGCTCAAAAAATTAGTTTTTGGTACATTATATTTTTTATTTTAAAATAATTCTAAAATTATGTACTCTTAAAATATTCAGGTATCGGAATATATATTCTGGTTTCGGACTTGGTACTCAATATTTAACTTAACAAAATTAACCAATAGTGGCGATGCTAGCGTGACAAGAGTATGTTAAAAAAATTAGTTGCTGTACCAATTTAAAATGATTCTAGAATTATCTGTTTTAGTAACTAATTTTTTAAACATATTTTACTGTTGTTGTGAGCATCGTACTACTATTAGTTGATTTTGTTAATTTAAACAAGAAGAACTTAATTCGGGACTAAGATATTTTATTTATAGGATTATTTTGAGACCAAAATCGACAATTAATTTGTTTAACATACTTGTCGCTAGCACCGTCACACTATTGGTTGACTTTGTTAATTTAAACGAGCACTAAAATCGGGATTAGGGTATTTTAAGAACACAGAATCATTTTAAGACTAAAATCAGCAAAGTGACTTACAATTAGTTTACTTTACTCTTGTACTTTTGTTCATTTTTGTTCAAAGTTGTTACGTGAGCAACAAATTCTAAATATTTTATGAGTATTTGATTGGAGAAGTGTAGTATTAAGCTTATAAAGATAAGTTTTCATTTTTGATTGTTTTACGCTTACGGAAATTGATACTGGTACTTCGAAATATTGAATAGATATGACAACCAATATTTTCAAAATCTCTTTGCAGTATTTTAGAGCACACAAATCTGGTATATCAGTTTTTATTTAGTATTTAAGTTGTTCTTTGTTTTACAAAGATCCAATAAGTTTTTGATTTTTGTTGGCTAAGACACCCGCCCCTGAATAGTCGGGAAGTCCCAGGTTCAAATCCTGGTTGAGAGATGGTTTTTTCATAACATATTCTTCGTTATCGCTTTGGGAACAAGAAGGGAATTTTTAATAGGATACACTTGTAGTATCGTAATTAATTTAATACGTTCAGTCATATATTTCTAGCTCTGCAAAGATTTTATCTGTTTATGACGGTACGTTAATTCACAAGAAGCGTGAAATATATACAGAAATTCACGTAAACAAAATTATTTGACCCTAAGCATGACCGGAATTGACTTAATGTTTATTTGATTATTGTTTAGAACCGATTTCTTAATGTTTTTAATTTTGTGGTATATATCTCCCAAAATTGATTTCATCATTATGAATTTTTAGTTTCCATGTCACATTTTTCATTCAGCGATCGAAGAAATCTTTAAGTTTGAATAAAGAAACGTAGATTATCCATATAAAGTGTTTACCAAAAAGATTTCATCTTCATGTCAGGCTGATTTATATGTCTGTGTGACCTTTTTTCGAAAGTTCAATGCCGGTGTTTTTAAACGCAAATTTTATACAACGATAATGATACGGAATCGTCTGACCAAACCAGAATTTATTTATTTTTATAATTATTTTTGTTTTATAATTATCTTTCTTTCTTGGCATTAATATCTCCACTTTTAGTAGCTGTTATATTTCATCTTATTGAAAAAGGATAGTTCTTCAACCAGCGACATCACTCGCGCGTTATTATTCATCTTCTTATTTCCTCTCTTTTGTTTCGTCTTCTCGACAGTTTTCCGCTTCTTTCATAATGAAAAATATCGACCGGCCAAGTACCACTTTACAATGCAAAATCATATTACCATCTTGGGAAATTTATACTTTTAAGGCGCGTTAATGAAAGATTCGAGAAGCACCAAACAAACATACCGTGTTGAAGCATCACCATTTTGTCGGCGAAATCGCTGACGGTTTTTCAATTAGCGGTTGACCGAAATAGATCATCTTATACGCAGTATAAGCCAAAACAGCACGTCACAATATTTTTCATTATAATAGAAAAAGCGGAAAACTGTCGAGAAGACGAAACGAAAGAGAGGAAATAGAAGATGAATAATATCGTAAATGGGTTGAAGAAGTTGAAGGGTTGAAGAACTATCCTTTTTCAATCAAATAAAATATAAGAACTATTAAAAGTGGAAATAATAATGACAAGAAAGAGATACAAGGATAATAAAAAATATCCGTAAGTAAAATCTGGCTTGGTCAGACGACCGTTAAATGGTTGACGGAAGAATTTTTTCAACTATCTAACAATTCACATAGTCTCATGCTGGATTCTGCAAAATTCTGAATTCCACGAAATATTGAAAAAAACGTCGATTCTGTCAAACGACCGAGGGAGACGCGTATCTTCAAACTCTCGAGATTGTAGTTGTCGCCGCCGTCGGTGATGGAGGTAGATACCGTTCCTGGGTAGCATTTGCCCTGCCGCCCGCGGGGTTGGTAGACGAACCAGCAGACGGGAGTAACGATTGCCACCACTACCTCTCCCTGATGAGAGGGATGCTCGCGCCCCCGCCGAGCCTTGTTCACCTACCAACATCCACCACCTATCCACTTACTAACCGATCAGAAAACATTCCCCTTTTGAATGGTCATTCTCTGTGTTGAAGACACTTATAACGCCTTATAAAGAGGCATGGACCGAAATTGTAGCCACACTTATCGAAATTCATCATTGGAGAAGATATTAATTGAAACAATCAAACGTGACATAATTAGATAAAACGGCATTTTTCGCAAAATTCCCTTTCAAACGTAATGATCTTCTTAAAAATTATAATTTTTTTAACATAAATTAAAAATTAATATATTGCATTATTTTTTACCGCTTTTCTGTCAAATTGTGCGAGAAAAGGTGACATTTCAAAAATACCATTAAATTTCAAACGTTGGAATAAATTTTATTTTACTTTATTTTTGACTTTACAGAACTTGAAATCGAACTTGAAAGAGTCAGTAAGTTTGAAAATTTTTCAAATGAGAGTCGTAGTGCTCTCTTTTTTTTTTGATTTGTGGTTGCAAGGTCAGTTCTTATGATATTTAACTTGTGTGTCATCCGCCTTAAATTGCACTTCCATATCCTTAATTGTGAATTTACGTGATATTATTCACCAAAGAACCAGGAAGCTGTGCTTGTTATTCGAGCACACACAAATCACGCTTTCGACGTATATGTATCATATGTCAAGCTTATCGGTCTCATTGGAATTATACTCTTGCAACAAATCAATAAAGCGAAAACATCTTATCGGAAAAATCCAATATTCGCGCAAAAAGATGTTATCAATATATCAACAACAATTGACTTAATAGTGAATTTCGCTTTAATCTTCTCTCGCATGTGTTCGAAAAATGTCTTTCAAGGTTCTCTAACGAAAAATCGACGGGGTTATCATTAACTTCTTTCCTCAGAAAGCTAATCGCTTGTGGAAAAAATAATACATGATACTCTCAGTGAAAATACAAGTTACGCTTTCTATCTATTTACATTTTTGTAACGTATATTTATGCGAGTAAGATAAGAACGTTGAACGAAAAAAATTTTACCTTTTTTAATTTCGATTTATACACAATCTACTTTAATGTGAGTAAAGAGCCAATAAATTAATATTCATAATAATTATAATAATATAATAATATAAATAAAATATAAATAATATAATAAATAATATAATAATATAAATAAAATATTTATAATATTTATAATAAATTAATATTTGTCCATCTGATTTTTCTTGAGTAATTACACTAACATTAATGAGAAATTCGCCATGAAGGAAATAGTTGGGAATAATTTCATCGAATTATCAGAACAAACGGGAGAAGTGACTCCCATCGAAAAAGAGTGTGCGTGGCACAATGTCACGAATGGATTAAATTACACGTTATCGCTAATGGTTATTTATAGAGCACAGTGTCGATATAGCACGAGGAAAAGAAGTCCTTTGTCGTTGTATCTACCCGAGTAGAAAAATGCAAAAACAATGAATACAAGTTCTGCTACGAAATAAAATGCTACTGGAAATTAGGAAGAAATGAGAACTTTCCATGTCTCGCGGTGAATTTAAATTAGTGCATATCTCTGCTTTTTGCTTAACTACTCGTAATTCAAAAAGCATCTCGGGTCAATGTAGATATATCCTGCATATTTTTGCAAATTAGAAGAATAATAGAAGCAGAGAGTCCCAGAATCAGAACTGACTTCGAAGCGTGCAAATTTTAGATCCTCAAATGACTTTATCGAACTGAACTTTCTTTCTGTCTCTCTTTCTCTCTCTCTCTCTCTCAATTCCATGTAGTGCTTTTTTCCAAGTCCAAAGTCCGACTTGCACAAGTCTGAAAATTTGACGAGGTGTATAAACGAGTTGCGCGCTGGCGCACAGGCGGCCGAATCGGCAGATGCGGAAACATTCGCGGATGAACCTTCCGTCGGACGAATCAATAACGGGAACCTTTGGGTGTGAAGGAGACACCTCCGGAGCGACGGCGGTCGCAGCGGACCCGCTCACTCACTCACTTGCGCGCGCGGGGATGTCCCACACACAATGTGACGTACCTTCTGCGCACCTTCCCCCCCACTCCGCGTTTGTACACCCACTTGAACACAACGGTAAGTTTTGTTTTGGCGCAGACTACGAAACCCCCGAGTTTTTCTTGCAAATTCTTATATATTTTACTTATATGCCAGTGCAGTATACTGCACTGGACGACTGCGATTAAACTGTGTCACATGATGCGCATTCGTGCCAGTAAAAGAAGACGTAATCGCGGTAATGATAGAGATTTGATTTCTGACACTTCTTCTCAAAAGAAGAAATGATCAGTTGCCAGGATAAACACAGAATATTACACAGAAAATTACGAAACAAGAGAAGATGTTATAAAACTTGGATGCATGAAAGTATTTGTATTTGTATATGGAATATTTTATGCATGATTAGCATCTGTGTTCAAAATTTTTTATGGCCACTAATTTCAGAGGAAAAGACTGAAGCTCTGAGATTGAAACTCTTTTAAATCGGTAAAGAACTTCATACAATTAAACAAGAAATATGAAGGGTGCTAGTTTTATCAGTTACGTTACTGATCGGGATAGAGAAACACGGGACGATTCGCAACGTGTAACATGGCCGAGGCCTTGTCTCTCCCTCCCTTTTGCCGCCCTCTCTACCGCGGACGAGCTTTCAAGGTCGGTTACATTCAACTGGAAAATCACTCGCTGAAATGCTGTTAGATAGCGCCACGTTACAGCATCTGCGAAACACGTGGTGCTATTATACGTACAAGATTATTTGTATATCACTATACTGAATACGCTAGTTTCTAATGGCTATAACTATCTCTTTTCCTCAAAAAACATTGTGGCACAAATACCACATTGTGGAGGAGTGAACCTAGTTATGCTATTTATTAAGAAATATTCTCCAAAATTACTTAGGATTCTAGAGGTAAAGTATATTTAAATTTCTATAGGAGAACGCTATTAGCGCTAAAAGCGTCGTTCTATCTTCTTTTAACGTGCAATGAATAACAAAGATAGCATGATGCTTTGAGCGCGAATAGTGTCTCCCTGAACGCACCCTATGATGTAAGGAATCAAGAGTGAGTGCTCTTTAACTAATATACTAATAGACATAATTTTGTTATACAATTATTGTTAAGTCCATATCACATTATATTAAAGATTAGAATTCGACCAATTGAACAGTCTAATCTGTTTCGTCTTAATTGGTTAAATTTTAATCTCCAATTCTCAATCTTCAATGCATAGTCTGATACAGGCTTCATATAACTAGCTATTGAATAGAAAAAGTTTTTTTAGAACTTGAGAAATTTTTTATTTAACTAATTATGTGTTTACATCAGTGAGTTCTATATTGGAGTGAACCTTTAAGGAATAAGATGTTAGAAAAGAATACATTTGAAAAAAAATAGTGGATATATGCTGGGTGGCTATCTTTGTTACGGATTCGTTGATTGGTTAATGTTATTATTATACCATGGCTAAACATATAAGTTGCGTTCAGCAGCTTAATGATTTTTTTAAATGTGATTGGTTTAGACATTTAGATTTAACTAAAAATAAGAATCAATCATATTAAGAAATCTGATAATGAGCACTTATTGAACTGTTGTTGAAGACAGCCAATGATCACATTAAGTAGAAGTCAGTGCTTAATAAGTGCTTTGTGCTGATTAGATTATACTTTTAGATCTAGTAATAGTTTAATCTCAATACAGATCTAAAAGTATAATCCAATCAGTGTTAAGTGCTGACTACTTCTGAATGTGATAAATGATTTGGTCACAATTTATAGTTTGTTCTTATATTTAATAATTTGATCTTAAGATATTTTTGTAGACAGAATCATATTATCATCTTAAAACATTACTGACGTCTTGAAATAAAAATAAACTGTGAATACAAATCTATACATGTTTTATGTATAAACTGAATACTTTTAAATATTTTTATATTAACTTTTATTTTCATTATTATATATATTTTTATATTATTATTTATATTTCCTAAGAAATTCGACTGCAGCATTCCCATGGCTATGCAGTTTCATCCTTCCTTAAATTGTTTTTGACATTAACTTTTTGACATATTTGCGACATTTATATTACTGAAGAGGACTCAGTGAGCTGAAACGCGTTTAAGTATGATGTTTTATATTTTATATTTATTTTTGTATATCATTCTTTATCGTTATAATTTTTATCATGTTTCCTATATCTTTGTATACTTCGTTTATATATATATATTTCTTTGGCTCAAAAAAGACTGATGTTGTGAATTTATTTATATGATTTTAATCTAATGAGCCTTTCGGAATTGATTCCATATTTTTACTTTAATTATTATTTATATTATTTTATTAAAACCTAATAAAATAATTCACAGCTATTTTTTTCAATGTTTAAGCTTAACTTAATAAAAAAATTGAAATAATTTTAAAACTTTAACATCCAATATAGAATTCACTGGTTTACATATAATTTTTTGCTGGAAAGCACTCGTCATTCATTTTGTTTCTAGAGAATTGATCATGCTCATCATTATTTTTATGATTTAATTCTATTAAGGAGAGCCTACAGTAACAGAATGATAAAAAGAGCAGTATTGTGCGTAGTAAATGTCGGATTCTAAAAAATGGCGCTGTCTGTCTTTGTTAAATAATGACAGATATCTCATATTATTTTTCTCTCTCTGTGTAATATACATGTATGCACACATTCATAATTTTCTTTCATTTTTTCGTCCTCTCTGTCTCATTATCAACATTAGTAACCATCATTATCGAATTTTTTAATTCCGTAAGATGAGAATCCTGTCAAAATTCGGCCTTTGCTTTAAGATCTCCTCAGACTAGGTTTACAATAGGTGTAATAAGTCTTAACTCGTGAAAATTGACCAATCACAGTCGAATATGAGGAGAATAATGACTGTGATTTGACAGTTCCTTATGATTTAAAGATTTATTACACCTATTATACTTAATTGTACAAAGAATTGATGAGAACAAAAAACATATTTACATTTTAAGATCACTTTAACATATTGTTTTATGTCGATAAAACTGAAACATCAAGGTACAAAAATTGGAATGAAATTATCGACGATTGATAAAAATCAACAGTCGGTAATTATCTTTCTACGGTTTAAGTACAATTTAAAGTTTTCGTATTTTATATAAATAAATATCTAAAAGCTACTAAAGATGCAATGCGTTATCGGATTACGCATATATTTAACATTCGTAGAATTATAAATATTGTTAATAGTCAAATTCTACACACTGATACTGTTGTACATCTTCAACTACATGTTGAACATGCAGCTCATTTCTAAATTACAAGAAGTAATAAACTGATTAGTAACTAATTAGTTCCAGATAAATTACAAAATATATAAGCATTATGGCAAAGATTATTTTATGAGGAAGATTAAAGATACTGCAAAAATGTCACATGCAACAGATGATGGAATGTGTATAAAAGAGATACAGAAAACTTAGATATATTTTTAAAAAATGACATAAAAGAAGAGAAATTATACACACAAGATAATGAAAGAATTTTTAAATTGTTAAATTGTTAAAGTTTCGATCGCTGATAAGTTATATTATTTCAAACAAAATTGAGTAGTAAAAAGTGTGATACATATATTTTCACGCCAACTTTACTATTTGATGCTATTTCGGACATCGAATACACATTAAGTAATTAACATATGCACAGACATAAAATAATTTCTTAATAATTATGTAGCAATAGTAAGTTATTTAAAAGCAAGCATTCCAAGATGTTAAAGAATGAAACAGCGTTAATCAGTGGCACTCAAATGCCACGAAAGGTCACACACAATACAAGTCAAAGAATTCTTTTGCAGATTACTTATCAAAGATTACGGGCTTTCAAATAGCGAAATCTTTAAGAAACATGACGTAAGTGATTTGTTCAAGCGATAATGACAATTACATAAATGGCATTGGTCAATCAAAGATACATATTTTTTTAAATTAAGTATAAATGGAAAAAGTTATTAAATAATTAAATAATTTTTGTATTATTATATGCACTATATTTGCTATTATTGATCTTTTCTGTGTTAAAATGTATAAAATCCATTGAGAAAATGACAAAATATATTATGGATATATGTATTTATAATTGTGTTGGAAATGAATCAAAGCTTATAGAGGGCCCGAGCTGGGTTTCATTTGCTCCTGATTCTTATTTTAATAAATGTTAATATATTTCGGAGCATAAGTTTCGGCCGTCTTCAATGCACAAACAAAAATTACATAATATTTAATCTAATTATTATAATAAATCGTATCTTGTCGCATTAAAATTGTTGAAATATTATATTACCCAATCATATTCCTTGATTTGGAATAAAGTCAAAGCGACGCTGAAGATGACTTTATTCCAAGTCGAAACGTTTGTTTTTGTATTGTTTTGGGTTATTGTATAATTACATTAATTTGGCACAGTCACCCTGCCTTGTTCGTTTATGCCCTTTATTATCAACTTATATTTTAAAAAAATTAAAGTCAAATTAGAAATAAATATCTCGGTACAATGACCGTTTATTAAATGAAGGAAATTAAATTAATATATTGAACATATTGTGTATGTATGTTCTATATTTTGCTGCTATAATTAATCATTACAAAACTATATATATAAATTTGGATCAGAATGTACGTCTAAATGAGGACTCGGTCAAATTTAAAACATACTAAAAGCCGAGACTTTTCTCAAAAAATATCCGTATATGTTAATAAGGATGAATGACTGGTAATAAATAAGCAAATAAACATGAATAAATAGAAGTAAAGATAGAAAAGAAAAAAAAGGAAGCAAAAAGGTAAAAGAAATGTTTAAGCTCCTGCTGACTCGATTACCAAATCCCCGTTGATGGTGGAGGCTCAATTGAAAAGTGGAAATTGATAGTCGAAATAAGAATCTCATTGCATATATCAATATAAAATATATGAATATAATGATCAATACAAATATATGAATACATATTTTACGTGGGTAATCGATATATAAAATTATTTTTCATTATACAGTAACAGAAAAATTCAGAAAAGTAATTTGATATTGACTCCAATTTTTAGTGTAAATTAGTAAACGATTATTACATTTAATTAAAAATACATAAAATTTTATTCACTTGTTCTCAAAAGGCAGAAAATAAAATTTCACTCACATATTTAAAATAAATGAGTAAACGGCAAGATAATAAATTACATGCTTGCCGTTTCTACATTTTGTAACACAATATCAGCAATTATTAGAGATTAAAGATGAACCAAAATGTCATTGGTGTGCCAGAAATGTGTTTAAAAGTAATATTGTTGAACTAAAAAAGGTTGAGCAAAAACTCAGCTCCACCTCTAATAAGCTTCGATTTATTTCTAATACTGATTTACGAATATAAGATTTTTTTTCTTAATTTTTAATTTATATTTATAATTTATTCTTAATTTTTTAAATATATAAATTTTACATTACTCCAAAATTTTTCCTATTACTTTAATTATTTTATATTAATTCTCTCAGTAATGTTCTTTGATAAAATAAAATTATGTACTGATTTAATAAGAATTTTTTAAAATAATGAGTATAAAGGAGCAATATATAATGTAAAAGAAATTGAATTTAAGGTATATTTTCTTAAGATTTAAACGAATTATTTCATCGAATAAATCACTTTCCATAAACACAAAATAACGTAAAAAATATACAATCTAATATACATACAGGAGTTGAATAAAAATTGTCGCTTATCGCTTACAATATCTCTTTTTCACGGCGATATCTGAAACTCACGTCCACATTTACGTTCCAAGTAACATTCTACGATCCACCAACAATGCTATTACGAGTACTGCTAACATGTTACAGGATGATTCCTCAAAGTCTCAAATCAAGATGTCCATTCGCACGTCTTTCTTAACACGCATCATTGGAAGCGTGTTTGATTGCACATTTTGAATTCATAATAGCACTGTCGAAAAAAAAAAAAAAGAAAATGGGACCGTAAAATCCATCTTGAATGCAAATGGAGGGCCCGTGAGAGTCTCAGAGTCACCGACGACGTCGTGTTTTCCGACTATGCCACGCGCCGAACGTTCAGGCGTAGTGCTTTCTCTTTCTAACAGCGCGAATCCCCGGCGCTTACCTTTCTTGATGAGCAAGCTAGTGACCCTCCGTAGCGCCTCGCGAGTGCTGGAGGCGGAGCTGTGCTTACTTTGGCCGAAGTATTTGTTGGGTGTGATGTTCGTAGGCAGAGTCAGCGGCTTCCTCTGGTCTCCGGTGCCCGGTAGCCGCGCGTCATAGGCGTTGTTCAACCGCTCGAGATGTTCAATCGATGCCGGCCGCGGTTGGTTCGCCTTCCTGGTGGGATACCATCCGCGATTTGGACCCCCTGCCAGTCGGAGAAGCTCAGTACCGATTATGGCTTGCTCCAGGCCAGGATTGTTCCGTCGATAGCTGAAAGTGATGCGACAAGATTAGTAAAGCGTGAACAATTTCCTACGTATGAGGAATATCTCAAAAGAAGAGTCCAAAGAGTTCAATTTTAACAAATAAACAAAACATTTTTGTCTTCTCCAATCCAATCTCCTTCTTACGTAATCAGAGAATTTTATAGAATTTTATAAGTCAGTCAATCATAGTAATTACTTTGACTTGATTTATGATTAAAAAATTTTTTAAAACTTACTTGATTACTTTAATATCTTATTAACTATTCGATAGCAAATAAATATTTTTCCTGATATTTTTTTAGATGAAAAAGAAGAGGGTGTCGGTGCTCACCCGGTAGCTGTGGTGGGTGCGTACCAGCCGGGTTGTCGCCTCGATTGCGTAGGATTGCCGGCGTGTTGTGGCGTTCTGGGGATGTCGCTGCCTCTGGCGAACACTGGAGTCTCCGGCAGGGAACACGACGTCTGCATACCAGAACCGGTGCCGGTAATGACGCTGCCACCGGTACCACCACCGCCGCTACTACCTCCGGAGGAGCACGCCTCCGCCGATGGCGAGTGCCTTTTCGTGAACGGGCGTCGACGGGACGGTCCTGGTAAATCGGTGGGCAGAGTTCTTCGTTCCACCGGCACCTGAAACGAAAGAAAATTTAATTAATGAGAACGTACGCTCCGAGGCGAAATATACTGAGGAACATAACATTCTAATCTTAAATTAATCTCATAATTATAAAATAAAGAACTATTATTAAGATTATTAGAATGTGTTTAAGGGTAGATATTCTGTGGACGATTATCTGAAAAAAACAAATGATTTTTGAAAATGAGAAAATATCCTTCGGCGAAATGTCTCGCGAATAAAATAATAGTGCCTATTTAAATCTTGGAGAAGAATTTCCTTCATTTACCTTTAATTAGACATTTTTTATTCAAATTTTGATTTCATTTTTTTTCAAATAAAACAGTATTTTTAAAGTTACAGTATTTTAAAATTAAAAATAAATTTAATTATTTAGGCATTTTAATTCTTTTTTTCATTTAAACGATTGGAAAAGAGGATTATCAATTTAAAAAATATTAGATTTTAAAATATATTGAAAAATAATGAAAGACCATTGGAAAATAAATACTTTATATTGTATAACAGTATCATCCTTTTATTTCTAAATAATAATATAAAATGAAAATATATAATCTATTTTAAACGTAAAGAAGAAATCAACACTTGAAGAAAGAGAATTATTTAAAAACAAAAAATTTATATAGATATTATCTAGATATTCGTAAAATAAAAAAAAAATTATCTAAAAGACAAATCTTTTGATAAAAATCTTGAAAGTCATGATAGAAAATAAATCTTGGGTGTTCTTTCGAATGGGACACCTTTCAGATCGGACCCAAATTTTTTAGATAACTTCGGGAGGCATATTAAGGTCAGTTATGAAGGTCATAACCATAGCTTTTCAATAATTTTAAAGTTATAAACGAAAACATCAGTAGAAATCATGGTTGTATTTCCAAGAATGTATATGTCCAATTGTTCCGAAATTTGGTATACAATGGTATTTTGACGCGCTGATTACGAATATGGTAAAAATTCGATACAAGACCATCTTGAAGATCATCAAAACGAAGGAAAATTGCTTTTTTGCAGGTTTTTCTTCATTATTCAATAAATGTTGACTTTAGAGAAAAATGTGCCGACTAAAAGTTGTAGTTCTTATAAAAACACAACTTTTATGTCGTATACATTTTTACTGTAGGAGTGATATTTTACCAGATAAACACGCTTAAACATGTCGGTTGTAAAGAAATCCTTCGAATTAAACTAAAGAAATCCTTCGATCAGTGTGAAATTTGGCTTACAATAGTATTTTGATGTATTGTTCACCCAAATAATCCAAACAAAGATACTTTAAAAATTGTAGTCCTTTTAAAAGTAGAACTTTTATGCAGGATGCATTATTGCTGTAAAGTTAATATTTTACATAAGCCACTATTTAACTGTATATTTAATAACGACCCATGTGTGCAAACCCATGTGAAACCTCAATTCGCATTAAAAAGTGTACCCGTGGAGACAGTGTGTTCCACCCCCTCTACGGGAGACTCCACTACCAAGAAACTAAACACATAGTTTTGGTTGAATCTCGCTGCACACATGTTCGATTAACTAAACATGAATAATTGAATAATAAATGGATAAATTAATAGTAATCTCGGCAACAGTGTCAAAGTCATTTTTGTTCATAACTTTTGAATTATTGAAAAACCGTGATTACGACCTTAATAACTGATCTTAATATGATCTCTTGAAGCCACCTGAAAAGGTTGAATCCCATCGGAGGTGTGTCCTATTCGGAAGATAGCCCAAAAAACTATTGTATACTAAATTTCAGAACGATCGCAGGTATATATGCTCCCAGAAGTACATGATTTTTACTGATGTTTTTGTTGTACTGATGTTTATAATTTTTAAATTATTGAAAAGCCACGGTTACAACCTTCATATCGACCTTAATGTGATCTCTTGAAATTATCTGAAAAATTTAGGCCCGATCGAAGGAGTATCCCATTCGGAAGTACAGTCCAATAATTTTAATTTGGAATTTTAATCGGTTATTTAAAATTTTTAAACTTTTTAAATTTTTAAACTTTTACGAAAGTGCCATTAAAACTGTTACATACGAATCAACGGTATTTTGATTGCGTTATCGAAAACGTAAAAAGAAGGACAATTTTAGTAGGACAATTAACACACTTGACGCTAGTTAATTGAATTTAAATCAAGGACTCAGACTGAAAAAATATTTCAGTTCAGTTCTGATTATGGTTTAACAAAACATCGAATAACTATTTTTGGTTTTAATTTCGGTTTTTTTAACTAGTGAAAACCGTTAAAATTAATTTTTTTGGTTAAAATTATTTTATGCGCGTGAAAGGGAAGGGATTTATAATTTTTTACATTTATTCTATTAAACTATGTACATGAGAAAATTAAAATTAAAAAAATTACATTATTTATAGATTATTAATAAAATAAAATGTAGAATAAATTAAAAATATAAGAATAAAAAATGTAATTAAATTGTAATTAAATAAATGTAAGGAAAAATAGGAAAAATTAATTTAATTAATAGGGAAAATTTTTATTAATTTAATTAGAGAAAATTAATTTATATGTTTATATAAAATTTACAAAATATGACTCAAACAAAATCTAATTTAAAAAATTTGAAGTACTATGCAATTTTGTTAGTTAGAAAAGAAAGTATAAAGAATTCGGATAATGTCTTTTGTATACGTGTATATGCATATGCATAAATCAAAGTTACAATTCCGATGATGATGTGAACAAGAGATTGAGAGAGAGAGAGAGAGAAAAAGGGGGGAGGGAGACCTCCAAGTCAATATTCTCTAGGAGAGGGAGAGGTGAAACGAATAAATAGATAAAATATTGACAATAACAAAAGTAATGAATCATATATAGATGAAGAATAGAGAAAGGATTTTAAACTGAAAATAATTTTATTGGTTTGGTTATAATTTCGGTATTGTTAACTTTATTCGTATAAATTATAATTTTTCGGCTATTACGTGCGAAAACTGCGCATTACTGATAATACGGTTAAAAAAAAAACAGCAGAAGAGAAAAAGGACGGTCGGCCTTTTATCAAGGATGTAAGAATCCGCGCTCGGCTACGACTAGCAAGACAGATAATTATTGCGCTGTAAATCATTGTTATCGCACCATTCGAGCATTACACGGTGCAATTGCTAGAAATTCAGGTAAAAGTTTGCCTCTTCATTCTTGCCTCAACTTTTGTTGCAAGACCATAATAATTAACAGCTAAATGCGTCATGTATTCATAAAAAATCTGCGCCTGAAGAATCGCAAGCCAATTTAACGATGCGATAATGTATTTATGTGTTTCTATAATATTGGAAAGTATTCTTTGATTTGGTTTTACATTTGGTTTCATCTGAGAAAAATTCGATTTTAAATTAAAAATTGAGGAAATGTAATTAAACAAAAATGTAGAAAGCTTATTGTGGCCAGAAAAAATAAATAAGCCAAATAAGAAACTTTATTGTTGACCGTGTTATTTTATTATCAGATAAAGATTCCACTAACATCTAATTAGTAAAGTCGATTTTATCCAATAATTGTTTTCCAAAGAAATTGATTAACAAACATATTAACATTAGATTAAATGAACTTAAGACATGCTTGAATACAAATATATTACACGCATTAGAGTTTGATGACAAAATTGCATAACACTCCCTCACATCACTCAGTGAAAATATCAGTCGTGACTTAAACAAAATTTTCCGGACAGGAAACTTTTTACAGTCTCCAAAAAACTTGATTGCTTGATTAAAAGGAGTAAAGATAGTCTAAGTCGCAAAACAATCACTCATCTTGTTTACGGAATAAACAGTAAATGATTGCAGCGTTTCATCATCTCGGCACTCGTTTAACAAACACAAGAACGATATTAAGAAGCATCACGGCATTCGATTGTTAGCCAACATCGTCTTGATAATAACTATGATTTTAATTGGTCGGTCTCTTCAACTTTTAATACAAAGACAAACACATTAAAGAGGGAGATTGCCAAAATGTTTTTCATTAAAAAGTATACAAACAATATTAACATATAATTTTTATACAATATTAAAATCGTTTTATCTTGTAACACAAGAAACTTGTAAGTTCATGTGAGATCATTGTTTAATTTCTTATTGATTTATTTAAAACATTTTTTTATTTCAGGATAATATATCATGATGTTTTATAATATTGTGTTATAATATTTATTTTAGTGTTTACTCTATGGCTTTTTTGACATTAATTCATAGATTTACATTGTTTCTGCGTTTTTTAATTGTTTGACCTTTTTGTTATGTTTTATTCAACTAAAATTAAGTAAGATCTCTATTCAATTTTTATATAGTCTCATGTTTTAGTCCATTGTACCTTCTATATTGTTAACAAAGGTTATATAATTGTTTTTACAGTTCCTCACACACTTGAAAAGGATCTAAACAAAAGAACGGAACGTCATGTATATGTAACATTAACCATATTCTTTTGTTGAATAAATTATTTGCCAGTCTTGGTCAACAAATGAAAGTTTCTCATTAAATGAAATTAAAAGAAAAAGTTAATTAAACTTTTAGGAAGGTAAAGTTTCCAGAGTTTACTAGGGATCATCTACTACTTGAGTAAAAGCGTTTATGAGGAACATTTGTATATATACAAGCACAAGTAATCCGACTATCGTTCATTACCGTGACGATTAAGATAGCGAAGATAAAAAAGAATGAAATGTATCATAGCTGACGGATCGGATCTTGAGCCAATATTATTCGGAGAATAATATAATTTTTTGTTGTTGTTGTTGTATTGATTACGTTTATATTGGGATTAATAGCTGTTATTAAGAATGATTTTCAAAAAATTATTATTTTATCAACTCTTAGTCAATTGGGGTTAATAATGATGATTTTTTTAAGGGTTGGGACTAAGATAGTTGCTTTTTTTCACTTATTAACTCATACAATTTTTAAGTCTATATTATGTGTATTTATATGTGCGGGGGTAGTCATTCATTTAATATTGAATAATCAAGATATTCGGTTATTAGGGAATGTAAATGAATCTGTACCTTTTACAATAATAATATTTTAAAATTATGATTATGTGGAAAATCTCTGTCCTTTTTCCCAGATATATTAAAATTACCACAGCTGAGCGCTCGACTTCATCCGCTGGCGCGACGTGATGAAAGCTAATGAAAAAAAACTATCGGAAAAGAAACGGTAGCCAATATCCCCAATGAAAACTTTACATAGTTTAGCCAAACATCTTTGCCTCCCTTTCCACTTGTTTTTGTACTCTTTATAGTACCTCTATTCTACACTTCATTCTTTTTGTATAATTTAAAGCATCCTGGCAGACAAGATTTTTTTATAGGGATACCAAATTGACCGATGTATAAATTGCGTTTTCATCCCCTTAAGACTTATTGACGATTGGTTTTTTACATCCTGTTGCACAAATATCGTTTTGAGAAATTGTCAATTATCGTTTTGAGAAATTGTCATCAAACCAAATAAGATAGTATATCTTGAATTTACATAAAAATGGGCACACACATAAAAAACAACATACACGAATGTGTGTTAAATTTGCATTTATTGTTTCTCTTACGCTTTTTCCAAATATTCGGCTAGACTCGATAAAGATTTGACATTCGCAGTCGAATTATCACCGTGCAAAAAATGTAAAAAAACTCCTGAATGATACATTGATTATTGTAAATGCAAGTTTAATTGTAATTGTGAGTTTAAACAAAAAAGAGAAGAAAAGAAAGTTGATGGTGAATATCATTTTGTCTATAAGTCAATACAGATTAATTTTAAAAAGTTTGTTCGGACAAATCATTATACTTACACTTATATCCGATTCACTTTATACCTTATTTTGAAATATGTCTCGTTATAATCAATAATATTCATCTAAATACATCGAGAACTTTCCTTGTATTAATTCGAGTCAAATCTTACGAAAATATTATCCGTCAATGTTATCTCGATAAATTCGACCGACACCGATTCTTCGCGTACTTATTTGCGCGCTTTTTCTGGTGTTTTGTGCCGACTCGCGCTCGCGTTACCAAGGACATATATCCTTTATATTTTCAGATGTATGGTCTCTTCACAGGTAAACCATATTATAAATCTGTCGAAATTTGTTCCCCCTCTTTACGTCTGTTTGTCATAAATTCCGGATTGCCGTCTGTCGACGGCCGGAGTCGTCTCTCAGCCCTCGATAAGAATAAATCGCTTAATACGACACAAAGTTCTCCTCTAATCATTTTCCCATCAATCTCGAGATATTTCGACGTCGCCAGTGCCGGATCTCGCGTATCTCTCAACAAAGTTTAATTAAAAAAAAAAGAAATATAGGACAATTCCATAATTTTTGTAGAATATCTCCAAACGATTTCGAATTATTGTTACGCAAAATTGGGTCTAGGGTCTATTTAAGCAGCATACAACATAGATTGCGTTTATTCATTTTTTAAACTTCATTATAAAGAAGATTTATATGTACATTATTATATGTACATTACAATGATAAACAAGTGAATGTATTCCATCTTGTGCGCAAGCTTCCTTTAATATACCTTTAAACGCGAGTTGAATCGCTGATGTTGTACATTTGCATTTGCCACAGCGTACACATTTTTAAATTTTAATAGTGAACGTTCGTACTCCTTGTTAAAATAATTTAAGAAGAATATTCTTCTACTGCGTGTATTAATGTAGATTTCATGATAGACGAATGTATTTTTTCTCGATAAGAACATTTTCGATGTTGCAAATTTTAAAATACATCGATGATAAAGAAAATAAAAAGAGCACGAGAAATAGCATAGTGAAAGATAGTAAAAGAAAAAATATAATTTGATGTTGAGAATAAAGTATGCGATAATCTTTTCCTTATCATCCTGTTTTGCAAGAGAACCGCGTCGATCTCAATATTTGAAACATCAGTATCGAGGATAAATTCCCCTTCATCCTTGGGAAATGAAAGAACGGGAGCAGAAGACAATGTAGATTTTAATTCTTTAAATGCACTCTGACATCGCTCATCCCATATAAATTTCACTTGATTTTCTGTTAAAGAAAACAAAGGTCTAGTTAGCGAAGAAAAACCTTTAATGAATCTATGGTAATATGAGCAAAATCCCAGAAAACTTCTTAGTTGGTTTTTGGTATGAGGAATCGACCAGTCTCTTACCGCGGTTATCTTCTCCGGATCTGTCGTTATTCCCTCCGTTGAAATAACATGACCAAGATATTTTACATCTCTTCCAAAATGAACGCACTTTTTCGGATTAATCTTCAAATTTGCCGCGCGGAAACGAAGAAACACCTTTTCCATATTTCCTAAGATCTCAGAAAAATCCTTCCCAAAAACGATCACATCCAGATACACGAGACAAATTTTAGATATCAACTCCCTCGACACTCTTTCCATTAAACGTTCAAAAGTGGCGGGAGCATTACACAGTACATTACTGTATAACAAAAAATTTTAGATAATTTTTTGCTGTATCTTCCCTCTGCTTCCAAAGTTTTCAACAATAATAGACTTCAGAATTATAAAATTATTTCGTCTAGTTATAGAAAAGAATAATAAACACAAAAGTCTCTTAACATACTGTAAGGTATATCCAGCGGATTTGAATATTCCCGCCGTTAATGCGACGCCGCTCGTCTAGTTATGAGGGCGCTAGTCCCGAGAAACAAAAGTGGGCGGAAAGTTAAGCCGGGAGCACATAAAAAAACTTAAACAGTAATCAGTAAAAAATAGAACTTAAGGGGATCCTAAAGTCGTCTGTTTTACTGACAAAATACGGTCAATTAAAAATTAATACTAAACTTTTTTTTAACTACACAGAATTAAAAATCCTTCTCCAGGATTAAAGTATGCACGCAAACGAACACTGGAGGTACAAAGGAGGATGTTAAAAATAGGTCGATTTTTGCCCATCGTGTGGAACCAAAACTACAAATGGTTTCTTATAGATTTCATACCGTAGAATCACGTGGTAAAGTTTGTTTTCCCCTAGACAGCGGGGAAAGTACGGAAAAATTGAAAAAAGACCATGAAAAATGCAATTTCCCGAGCTGGTTGAAGTTTGGAACATTCCTGAATTTCGATTTCTTAAATTGCGATTTCTTAAAAATGATTTGTCGTTCTTGTCCTTGTTTGTGGGTCTCAAAACTTTCTCCCTGCAAAAGAACAAGAGCGACAAATCATTTTTAAAAAATCGCTCCAGGAACGTTCCGAACTTCAACGAGCTATTTTCCGTATAAAAAACATATGTACTTATGGATATACTTGAGTGAACACAAGTGTGTCCAAGCTTTTTTCTTGTGGGCATATGTTTTTCTTTTCTTTGCATATGTTTTTCTTTGAGCCGCGATTTGTTCGCGGCTCAAAGACATAATGCAATATGTGAATGGTACGTACATTGCTGTATGATACGTACATAAACTATATATCTTTAATCCCAAATCCATGAAGCTCGTAATCTTCATTATCGAAGGATTCAAATCTTCTTTTGTTATTAGAAAAAAATAAATCGTTCAATAGTATTTGTCTATTTACAATACTATTTAATATCATTGAGTGTATCTCTCCTAAACTTCTTAAAAAATCGTTTTATCTGCAGGATGATAACGTTAGTAAATATTTAAACACAATACGGCTACCAGCGTCCAGTTTTTCATCCATTTTCGAAAATGATTGGTCATCTGATTCAGATGATAATGAGATTACTGAGTCTGATTGAATGTCTACATGTCCCTTAGCTTGGCTAGAATTTAAGTGATTTTGGGGGTGGTTTTTCAAGTGTAAGGGTGTCTCTCGACGCATGTATCGGATTGGTCTCTTTTGCATGTCATGTGAGGGTATCAGAACTTCCTCTATGCAAAAGGAGAAGAGCGACAAATCATTTTCAAAAAATCGCTCCAGGAATGTTTCAAACTTCAACCAGCTCGGGAAATTGCATTTTTCATGGTCTTTTTTCAATTTTTCTGTACTTTCCCCGCTGTCTAGGGGAAAACAAACTTTACCACGTGATTCTACGATATGAAATCTATAAGAAACCATTTGTAGTTTTGGTTCCACACGATGGGCAAAAATCGACATATTTTTAACATCCTCCTTTTACGCCGAAGAAGGAAGTAATTACAAAATTACATTATATTTACATTATATTTATCTTCAGAGCGAATGTCAACTCGTAAAAATATCAATTTTATATAAAAATTTGGTACCTTTTCTGCACAAAACACAAACAGTTTTTTTAGTTTAAAAAAGTTTAAACTTTTTTTTGGCTGCATGGAACAATAAATCCTTTTGTAGGATTAAAGTAGACACTTCAACGGAACTGGGAGTCAAGCTGTTTTGTGCAGAAAAGGTACCAAATTAAAAAAAAGTTGAGTATTAATTTTTAATTGACCGTATTTTGTCGGTAAAACAGACGGCTTTAGGATCTCCTTAAGCGAATCGACCAATCACGTTCGGCTCGGGTTGCAGCTTCCGTGTTTGATCGCAAGAGAGCAATCGCGATTTGCGGTATTTGTGATCCGAACTTACCAATAGGAAATCAATCCAGGATTCTAAAAAGAACGAGTCTTTCGAGTAAATCTTTCAGTTTGTTTTGGGCGAAGAGAGAGTTCGCATTGTGAGTTGTGAGTCGAGCAAGTCCGATCGAGTGGCTCAGGATAAGTTCCCGAGGCATTGCCACTTTATAAATCGTACCACCGATCATACGAGTCGAGATTCAGGGCGATTGCCCCCAGGCGTTGTCTTGACATACAAGCGTGATTACTGTGAATGGTGTTAACCAGCGAATAAAATACTCTTTTAGTGAAACAAACCATAATAATTGTAAGTGAAACTGTCATGAGTGAAACTGTCATGTGTGTAACAATAAACTATTCACATACAAACAAGAAAATAAAATATTCTCTGAGTGAAGCCGAACCATAATAACATGACTTCAGCGAAACTATAGTGTGTGTAACTATAAACTATTCACGCACGAACAAAGTCTGATTCTTGACCGTCACGGTTCCAAATTGTTCCTAACAGAAATCCTGTCGATTCCTGCGATACACTAACCGTTCACCTCGTAGCCTTTCCTGACAGAACCCTGCGGGTACGCGAATCGTACTCACTTCAATACACTTATCATTATAAGTTATTATTCTTTTCTGAATAGAAGAGAAATGCTCTCGTCTCTCATTTTAAAGTCTAAGGGTGCCGTCACATGGCGCGTATTTTTCAAGACGCGTAATTTGTGAAAACCAATCGCAAACCAGTGTAAAACAGAAAGTTAACATTACAATAGAAATTCTGATCTCCAATTGATTGTATTATTTACGCATTACGCAAAATACACCCCATGTGATGGCTACCTAATATTAAAATAAAATCTCGGCGTCCGCGGAATGCAAACTTATTCGTTTCATTAACATAAGATTGTACTTAGCCTTCCTCGACACGAGTTTGCGCCCATTTTTATTCACACTTGACTCGACTCCTCAACGAGAGGAAATCGGTTCGCAACTTCGTACAACGAGCAAAGGAAATCAAATCATTTATTCGCTGGCCAGACTGTCACGTGTCATCTTTTTTCAATTAAGCAGTCTTAAGCTAGGTTTATAGTAGTTGTATCGTAACATCATAACATAATAGAATCGTTATCTTAACCACCTATAATACATGGACTGCACATCGGTGTCTCTAACATGTAGAAAGAGATAGATGAACTAATCCTAATTTTTCCCCATTTTTATGCGTAACATAACAGGAAAAAAGAGGGGGTTAAAACTGAGGATAAACTGGGGGTTAGTTCATCCATCTCTTTCTACATGTTGGAGACAAGATTTTCTACGTATACGGTAAGTGGGAATGCGCAGTCCATATATTATACATAGGTCCATGGTCGTAACTGTTTGCAATTACTGACCTTGCATACATAGCATGCGTAGCTTATATCGATCAACCAATTAACGATAAGAATGATGGTGCTAAAGCAATATGTTTCTGTTTGTTTGAAAATGGAAGAAGTCAGTGTACAAAAATATATATAAGGTATTCCATGTCAAATAAATAGGTCACTGACCGCCATCCTTTCAAAAATCGATTTTTTTAACGATCGCGGTCCTTGAAAAACTTCATGATTTTTTTTAGAATTTTTCTAGAATTTTTTTAGAATAATTCTTTCTCAAGATACAATTTTTTTCATTTTTTTTTAAGATAATTTTCCTTCTAATTATATGATTTGAATGTTAAAAAACGAACATTTTTGTCTCCATTTAAACTTTACGACTTACACGAGCGTACTTATTTTTTAAACTCCTTTTATCTTTTTTGTTAAATTTTTGAAAAAAAAGCGAAAATTTGGAAACAAAGTATATCACTTTTTATTTTCACGAGAAAATTTTCATCGTTTTTCACACCTAAATTAAATTTTTTAAGCGCTCTTAGAACGTGAGCAAAACCTTCGTTCGATATATGTATAATTTAACATTTAAATTTTTCGAGAAACGCGATTTCGATTAATACTCGAAATCGAGAATAAATCGAACGAAGGTTTTGCCCATATCTCATTGGTCGCATCCAAAAACATGGCGATGCGCAGAAGGAATCGGCGCAAAATCGAAAAAAGCCGGAAATGAGCATTCTAGTTATATTATGACTAAAGATAAACGTTGTCACATCCTGGGTTGTACATTGTAGCTACCTTATTTGAAATAACTTGGACATAGCTGGTGCAATAAATTAAACTGGACGTTAGTATGAATAAGATATAACGCTCAATATACATCACTCCTTTTCCCTCAACTCGGAAACACCTCCCATCATAGGAATGCGTGGTTCAGTAATAGGTATGGTCTAAAGGGAGAAGTATGGGCGTGCATAAGAAAATTGATTGATTCATTTCTTTATGCATTTGCTTAAAGAATGAATCAATGTCAATCAATTTCCTTATGTTTAAGCACTTATGCAAAAGTATGCTCCCGCCCTAATGGCTCATTCAGATTGCATACAATGAGCAATAAGCGACGAACCAATAAGAGCTCTGCATTACGATGTGACGATGAAACGTAGTGAAACGCAAAGCTCTTATTGATCTTATCGCTCATCGCTCATCGCGTGCAGTCTGAATGATCCATAAGGATTAAATGATTCCGCTGTTTGTATAATGGTTTGCGACAAATCCGTTGCGAATTGCACGACGCTATGCAGGATTCACACTGAGTCCGATATCTAATATATGATGTCCGATATTCAATATGATTAGTTTATATACTTACAAGGAAAGTGTCGGAAGTGTCCCCCTCTGATTTTGATGAGTTTCTAATATGTTGTTCTTCAGATCAAAAAAGGGAGATGTTTTTTTTTTATACGTGCCCATACGGCTTTTTAGGGGGTGAAACACCCCTTTGAAAAAAATCGATTTTTCTCTTTCGGAGCGAATATCTCCGAAACTAAGAAAGATAGAAAAAAAATTTAAACAAGGTATTAAATGGCTTGATGAGTACTATAAAATAATACAAAAAAATTTTTTTATTTTTTTTTTAAACCCTGCCCTTTTAACTTTTTTTTCAAAATTTTGAATTTCTGTTTTTACCAAATTAAAGGTTATTTTTTTACGAATTTATCCATGTATATTAAAGTTATGTTGCGTAATATCATTTTCGAGAATTAATTATAAACGCTTCCGTACATAAGCTCGATTCTTCGCGCAACACATTTTCCTGTGATCAAAAGATGACGAATATACTTGGAGGACATATCCATAAGTAATTACGAAAGTTTTTATCACATATAGCTTGAGCACTTATATAAAATTTAAAACAAGTTTAAAGGTCTATAAGACGAATAATTTTATCGTTGGAAGAAATATAAAATGCCGTCGCTTTGCAAGCATCAGTTTAATACGTAACATCGTACATTTTATATATATATATAAATTATATATATATATATATATATATACAGGGTGTCCCATTATAAAACATCCAGTCGAATATTTCGAAAACCAAGCCCGGGAGAGAAAAATTTTTCAGACAAAAGTTATTTGGTTTCGAGGGGCCCATAAGATGATACCATTGGTTTGACCTTGAAGAATTATTTGAAAGTTACATGAAAGTCACCTCAATTTTTTTAAATGGCATCCCCTATTTTTTATTACATATTCTTGTAGCTGACCTCGAGAGCTTTCCAAAACACTATAATAAAGTATTTTTTCATGAAGTATTTTCCGAGTTATAAAGCTTGAAATAATTTCTTAATTTTACATAAACTGTAAAATATCTCGTAAAATATTTACTTTTCGATGACCTTATCTCAATACTTTTATGCACAGAATAATAAGAGGAATCAATTGGTGTAAAGAAAACACATAGTTGTTTTTAAGAAAAAATATGTAATTGTTAGTTACAAATTGCATATTTTTTCTTAAAAACAACTATGTGTTTTCTTGACACCAATTGGTTCCTCTCATTATTCTGTGCATAAAAGTATTGAGGTAAGGTCATCGAAAAGTAAATATTTTACGAGATATTTTACAGTTTATGTAAAATTATGAAATTATTTCAAGCTTTATAACTCGGAAAATACTTAATAAAAAAATACTTTATTATAGTGTTTTGGAAAGCTCTTGAAGTCAGCTACAAGAATATGTAATAAAAAATAGGGGATGCCATTTAAAAAAATTGAGGTGACTTTCATGTAACTTTCAAATAATTCTTCAAGGTCAAACCAATGATATCATCTTATGGGCCCCTCGAAACCAAATAACTTTTGTCTGAAAAATTTTTCTCTCCCAGGCTTGGTTTTCGAAATATTCGACTGGATGTTTTATAATGGGACACCCTGTATATACACATGTATATAAACAATAGATACATATTAACAGACAATATTTTCAAAATATTAATACCTATAAAACTGCAATGATTAATAGTTCACACAATTTAATTAAGGGTACACAATAAAATGTACGATGTTACGTATTAAACTGATGCTTGCAAAGCGACGGCATTTTATATTTCTTCCAACGATAAAATTATTCGTCTTATAGACCTTTAAACTTGTTTTAAATTTTATATAAGTGCTCAAGCTATATATGAAAACTTTCGTAATTACTTATGGATATGTCCTCCAAGTATATTCGTCATCTTTTGATCACAGGAAAATGCGTATGTAAACCGACACAAATAGCGTATGTACGGAGGCGTTTATAATTAATTTTCGAAAATGATATTACGCAACATAACTTTAATATACATGGATAAATTCGTAAAAAAATAACCTTTAATTTGGTAAAAACAGAAATTCAAAATTTTGAAAAAAAAGTTAAAGGGGTAGGGTTTGAAAAAAAAAAAAAAAAAATTTTTTGCATTATTTTATAGTACTCATCAAGCCATTTAATACCCTGTTTAAATTTTTTTCTATCTTTCTTAGTTTCGGAGATATTCGCTCCGAAAGAGAAAAACCGATTTTTTTCAAAGGGGTGTTTCATCCCCTAAAAAGCCGTATGAGCACGTATAAAAAAAAACGTCTCCCTATTTTGATCTGGAGAACAACATATTAGAAGCTCATCAAAGTCGAATGGGGACACTTTCGACACTTTCCTTGTTAAATCCAACGAGAAATTAAAAGTAAGAACCAATCATATTGGATATTGAACGTATATCGATATCAAACTCAGTGTGAATCCTGCATTACAACGCTTTATGATGCTACAATACGCCAATGTACCCAGCTTTAAATCTTCCTCCGTTCTTTTTTTATTATTCGATATGTAGGTAATTGCAAAAACACGTATAATTGTCCAACGAAAATGTAAAGATGAATAAATCGGATGTATTTATATGTATTCTCATCAATACAAATTTAAATGTTATTTAATTATTCTAATATTCTATATATTATTATTCTTCTACTTTTTTTTACTTGTTATCTCTCTCGAGGTAAATCATTAAACGAAATTTTGTTGATGCAACGGTATAAAAAACATACACAAACACATCACATGACAAAAAAAAATGATAGATATAGACATTCTTGCATGAAATTATCATGAGATGGATATTAAACGTAAAATTAAAAGAATAATATCCATTGCATATGTAAGACATATTAATTTCATATACACTTCATACAAAACGACTACAATACTTTACCTCAATATAACATGATTTGAAGCACTATTTTTTATCAACATACGGGAAGAAAAAATGTGTTACTGAAATGTAATAATTGGAGAAGTTACTAAATTATTTTCATGTTATTTAGAGTTTAAGATTCAAAGGATTGTAAAGAATCGAGTTTTAACAGTAAGCAACGAAATCGTGGGTTGCATTTTATAAAAGAACGATTGGCTTGAAAATCCTTGTTCTTGAAATACGTCTCTCGATTCTCATAACGCGATTGAAGGGTCGATTCCAGGGATAATACGAAACGAGGGGGGATAAAATGAGAAAAGGGGAATCAGTTCGTTCTTTCCTTTTTTTCATTTTTTAAACTGGGATCCCTTTCAAGCTGCATAAGATATCTGCTTTCTTCTACACACGATGGGATATAACATAGAAGTAATTTGACTCAGTCAATATATGTATAATCGATTCGTCGAAGGTCTGGCCTAACGATTTATCATCTTAAAAATCACATTGCATTGCTGAGATATACAGTACGCCTGTGTAAGAGAAAATCCATAATATTTATCGTAACTTTTTAATTTTCTACATCGAGTATATTTATAGAGTTTCAAAGACTGTGCTTGAAAGCTTTCGAATGGATTTTACTCTAATAAAATTTTAAGTCAGTATTTTTAAAGTTAAATATCTCGGCAATTGAGTCGCGAATTAAAATTCTGTTCAAGTAATTTAGCTAACGATAAGTAAAAAGTATTGTCTTGAATGTAACGCTTTGAACAAATTGCAACAAATCAAATATTAGTCAGAAATTTGAAAAGCATAATTCTTACGAGATAAACGATGAAATATATTTTATTACAAAAATCAAGACAATTGTAACTACTTCATATTTTATATTATCAGTAAATATGTAATCTCTCAAACTACTAATCTAAACTACAATCCTAAAAACCACAAGAATTAAACTACAATCCTAAAAAAACTACAAGAATTAAAAATTAAATGTCAGATAATGTTTTAAATTTGCAAATCTTAGTTCTGTTATTTATTCCCAAGTAGAAAGTAAACCAGACTAGTTCAGTATTTTAGTATATCAGTAATAATTAAATAACTATAGTAATCCTAGTAATGCGTAGAACGTTTTGAAAACCGGAATTATATTCAATATAAAAAAATAATGATTAATAAAGATGGATCACAAGTTAAATATTTAAAATATTTAAAAATTTAAATCAAGTTTTATTTTTCAAGATTTGTGTAATATTCATAAGAAATATTTCATATATTATAACTGTAACGACGATCATTCTCTTTGCCAGTGTTTTTACAATTCCAATGAAAGTCATTATTTGACATCAAACTACTTGGTTTGTCAGACTTTTACCGCAGTGATTCACCAACTTTTCAAATCGAAATTCGATTTACATTTTGGAGTTAATAAATCTAATCTTCACTTATAAGATGAAGAATTTATTACCGAAAAATATTACCTCAACCAGGATTCGAACCTGGAACTCCCCCATTCCGTGAGGGTGTCATTGCTGACAAACCAAGTCAGCTCGCAGCTCACCAATCATATTGCCAGTTTGATGTCATATATTATACTTGCGAAATAATCAATTCCGACTAACTAATTTCGAATTTTAGAATAAATAAAGCAAGATTTAAAATGTATTTGCAAATAGTTTTTATCGTAAAGAAAAGTTTTGACAAATTTTCGAATTCTAAAAATAAATATATTTTAAAAGATATAATGTGTAAAAATTTTATAAATAACTTTTATTTTATATTTATACTTCCAACTGCTGCCAATCAAAGGTTGGCACAACGGAGAGATTACATTTTACCGAGGCGAATTCGTTGTATCATCGACATATGAATACATGCATGGAAACTCAATGGAAATGAGATTCGCGGTAAGGAGACAATAATTGACCCTTATAGTTAGCAGACAAATTCAATATTTCGCATTTTTTATTATTCTACTCGTTTGGGAATCATTTGGAACACAAGTTTAGGAAAGAATTCTCATAGTTTGGGAAATAATAGTTTATTTACAGTTAATAAAAATAAGTTCGGCGTCTAGATAGTAAAAAAAATTAAAAAATTTTTTTTAATCGACGTAGAATTATTTAAGAAACATTTGTATAACGGTCCCAGTTTGGGAAATAATAATTTCGATGTAATAAGTAAATAGAAATTTCCTCTGTTCACTTTAGCAGACAAATTTTTCATTTTTTATTTTTCATTATTGCAATCTTTTGGAATCATTTGGGAATTATTTGCAAATTTAGGAAAAGAGTTTCCCAAATAATCAATGTGCGTGCGAAAGCGCGTGAATTTCAAACATGTATGTTGTAATACATTATCATTTGGGGTGCGGGGAGGCCTTCGGCCCCATGGGTTTAAGTTGAACCTCGTTTCGCGTTGAAAATTGCAAACCCATGTGGAATCTCACTTCGCATTAAAAACGCGTAGGCAGTGTACGCGTGGAGGCAGTGTGTTCCGCCTCCTTTACAGGGGGGGGGGGGGGGTTCCACTACTGAGAAACTATACACATAGGTGTGGGTGGAATTCGCTTTGACAATCTTGCATTCCACCATTTTTATTGTTGTAATAAACAAATAGTAAAATATATATATCTTTATATATTTATTTATACATTTGTGTGTGTGTGTGTGTGTGTTACGCATTTAACCTCAGTGATCTAACCTCTTTACGCTGCACACACATACACAGTAAGATGTCACTGATACGTTTCTTGTGTAAGATAGTGGAACACAATATGACGGAGAGCTGTTCCCCCTGCATGTCTTATATAACGTCTCCTCCCGCCTAAACTAGAACTTTAGAGTCCGTCCCCCCATTCCTAAGTCCGTGATCCTAAACATGAAGACTAGAAAGAAGGAGTCGAAACTTCTATATAAGAGATAGAGTCCTATAATAAGAGAAGCGCAAACTCTACCCCCACCTTGCCAACCGCCGCCATCTTAGGCCCGCATTAAATCCGCATGTTGTGCTTAGAGTACTATAATCAAGAAGAGGTTGCATATATGTGTACTATTGAGCACAAATAAGGATCTTACAATATCAGTATGAAGTCTCCTGCTGTTATTTAACAGAGAAAAAACATTTCTACTTACCGTGATTACAAGTATTTATTTACATTGTATGTAAACAACACAACACATGGGTCACGAGGAACCTTGCAGGCCTAACATAGCGGCTACAATCGACCAATCAGAAAGTAGGAACAAGATCGCGCTTCTCTCATTATAGGACTTTACGTTGGACGACCTTGTTGCAAATTCCGGCTTCACTCTCCTCGTCTATAAACTATTAGAATGCTTAATCTACTAATATATGTCATTGGCTGACTACGATTAAATTTACGAACTCGTTTTCAAAACAGTTGAATCTACCTCAACGCTGATCGGCTGTTGTAGCAATCATATTGCAGAATCGTAGACGTTTGGATTTGACTGAACTTCTAGTCTATGACGATCCGTTATGATCCTTGCGTAATACGATTAATGTTGCAAGATCGTCTTAGGTATGTACAATCTTAAGTCTGTCAAACATATCACAGATTACTTGAGTTTACTGCTTTTATTTTTTTGAAATACTCAGAGAGTTTGAAATTATGTCAACAACCTCACAAGATACTTAATTACTAATTAGTCTCTATTGGATTTTTAAAACAATTATTTTTTGTTGAATTTTATTGGTATTTAGATATTGTAATTAATGATACACTAGTCCTAAATTAAAACATGTGCTGTTCAAATTAAGGACGAGAGTATAACTTATGAAATCAAAAGCAAAACTGTCTGCCTTTATGTTCCTTTTTTTCAATAACAGATCAACATATTTGAATTATCCTTTTTTTATTTTTTTCCTTTTTTATTCTCCTCATTTTCTATCGATCGACTACATTTTGATTAATGGTGTATTTAAGCTCTTTTTTAATTTTAATTTGAAAGTCAATTTTGTAATGATTCTACTATGATTCTTCTTGTAAAATTAAAATTTTTTAAAACTAAATGATCAAATACTACTTCCTCCCTATTATCGAATACTCTGTATTAAACGAAGTGCACGATTCATAGATATGGCAGTCGCGCACGACAGATCGAAGCACTCGTCGCGTTTACACGCACTACCCTCGATGATGTACCCATATGTGTGTATGCGTGGTCGCCCTCGCTCGAGTTCGCCGTTACTTTTCATTATGGACAACGCAGACAGACATGGACATTTTATTTATTGTAGGAATACGCGCATGCTCGGGTCCACCATTCATTGGCATCCCATTCTAGCTCCCTATCCCTCTCCTTTTTTCCTCTCCACCGGAAAAGGCCATCCCTCTTTTATTCACAGCTTCCATGAGAAAGACAAGACAATGCGCACGCGACGCACAACAGAAAGAACAGTTCTCTTTCATTTCTCGTTTTTTCTAAAAGGTGCCTGTAGGGAAAGGGCCCGACATATTCGAAAAATTCAGATCTCGAACAAGAGGAAATGTTTCACGATGTACACTGATAATCACACACTGTATAATCAAAAAGTAAAGTGTAATCAATGTATCTAATGACTCATACCGATTGTATCTATGGATTAACACGTAAACGATCACTTTTAACTAGATTCATTAAGAGCATTTTTTATAGAGGGTGTCCCAGACCTACCGTAACACCTGTTAATGGCAGATTCCTTAGGTTATTTGGAGACAAAATCTTAGTATCAAAATGTCAAGTCTGCAATAATTTTTGGATGAAAAGTGTTTAAAATTGACTAATTCGATTACTGAAAATTCACGCGCCCAAAGATGTCGCACAACGAAAGTGAAAATTTATATTATTATTGAAGCAACTTAATTAATTAATTTTTTAAAATTATATTAATAATTTAAATATACGTTTATGATATATATCGTCTATTAAAGTAATATCTGGGGACACTTTCATTGTGCGACATCCCTGGACGCGCGAATTTTCGGTAATCAAATTAGTCAACTTTAAATACTTTTCATTCAAAAACTATTGCAAACTTGACATTTTGGTACTAAGATTGTCGTCTCCAAATGACCTGAGAAATCTGCCATTAACAGATGTTACGGTAGGTCTAAGACACTGTATATTATGCCCAATTTATATATTATTATCAAATAAACAATAAATTTTAATATTCACGATACTATTGGTTAAGCAATATTAAAAATTCCCTTCCCGTGATAACAAAGAATATGTTGCAAAAAAAATTTAATATGTGTTCGGTGGTACATTTCTAGCAAAGAAATTTCATTTATCCGTTTGAAACGGTACGTTAATCTGCAAGGAGTGTAAAATATACATAGAAATTCACACGAACAAAAATTATTTGGCACTACGATCCAGCCAAGGTCTGTAGATAAGCGACGGGAAGAGGAAAGGAAGGTCTTCGCATGAACGCCATTTTGGGGCTACGAAGTAGTGTGTATGTATGTATATATTGTATATACATTGATATGTATATACATTGACAGTTCTGACAAAAAAAAATTAGGTTAAACATCTGGAAGATAGCGGCCCCGCCATTTTGGGGCCAAATGTCTAAATATGAGTGGGAAAGACCTTCCGTTCCCCCTCCCGTCGTTCATCTACAGACCTTGGATCCAGTCTGACCGAAATTGGCTTGTTGTTTATTTAATTATTGTTTAGAACCGGTCTTGATTTCTTAATCTCTCTCAATTTCTTAAAGTTCATATATTATTACTTACTCATACATATATTATTTTACTTATACTTTACTTTTCACATTACTCATTATACTTTTTCATGTGTGGAACAAAAAATTCTTTATGCCGCGAACAATGCTTGAGGAAAACGTCATCGTCGTTACATAGAAGTCGTTTATAAGTCGTAAAAGTTGGAGGTCGCTGTCCGCCGGAATGATAATGCCAGTAAACGAGCCAACAAAATGAGGGAAAATTAATATGGAGTCGCAAAAGAGATGACTTTCCAGAAATGTAGTATACGTATGTGTATTCCCTGTTTCGCGATGATGAACTCAGGAGAATCATTGAGATTTGTTCTTTATATTACCAATATTACCATCATCTTGCCATTGATCTAATTTTCGGTGTAAAATATTCCACTCCTTTGCATCCATTTTCAATGTTGCAGAAATGGGAAATACGTCCGAGCGATCCTCAAAATCGAGATTGATCAATTTAACTATTGGATGGTGTGCAAGATACATAAATCCTTCAAGGATTGTTGTCAAAACAAATTCTCGTTATTGTTTCTAGGAAATACACAAAATATTTAACCTGACTTTAGTTCGATAACGTTATATTTTAATATTCTCTCTCTCTCTCTCTCTCTCTCTCTCTCTCTCTCTCCCTCTCTCCCTCTCTCTCTCTCTCATTGAATTATTTTTTTATTCTTTTAAGGAAGAGATATCCAAGAAAAACCGTTGATTTTATTTATTAAAGTTACAGAAAGATAACATTTTTTCTTATTTTTCCTATTATTTTTATTAACTTATATATGATTGTAAATATTTAAAATATAAAAATATAATATATGCAAATATTTGTAAAAGTAATGTGAAGAGCAACATAAATATATTATATTATTAGAATAATCTCAGTTTAATATTTGATAAGTATATTAATAAAAAACTTGAAAAATAAAGAAATGATTGTGCAGGATCTTTCTTGTTTAAATTCTGATTTTAATGATACTCTATTACATCACAATTCGAGAAGAATTTCAAGAAGAATAAATTAAATTCGTAATAAAACTACTTCAACATAACAGATTATTTTAAATTATGAAAATTATAGTTTAGAAAAATTTTTCTTGAACTATGTTACTCAACTATATTATCAATCATAAGAAATTAAAAAATGTAATATAATAATAACATATAAAATTATATGGACATGTATTTATATACATATACATATGTATAATAAGATAAATCAATGGTGTATAAATTATATATTATATAATAGGATTATGTATTATTATGAATATACGATATAATTAAAATTAATCATCTCTCCTGCGCAAATTGTCTCCTACGTAAATTCCGCAATACTATAAATTATCCTAGTTTAGTCAAAATGTCGAATTTAATATGTTTTTACCAGGCGATGTGTGTTGACACATTTATTTATCGGATATTTAAAAAATTCTGCGACATCGAATTCTGCATACGAATAAATCTGTACGAATACGCAGATTTTCCGGTACAATAAATCTTTCCGTGCCATCGACGGTTATGCAATTTATGTCAGTTGAACGTTGTACTTAACATGGAAGTTCCTTCAGGATGGAGATACACCATACCATTTTATTATGCCAATATGAAAAATTGCAGTTGGCCTGCTTATTGCGAAAGGCGTTTCTCGTTTTCTCTGCATATACTCCATGCTCTCTCATATCTTTTCCTTTTTTTTATATCGTTGAATACTATTCAAGCATTCTAATCTCACTCTCTCTTCCCCTCTCCCTCCTCCTCTCCCCCTCTCTCTTTCTCTCTCATACAATAGCGAGTGTTTTAAAGTTGACTTTTCAGTGTTTATAAGTACAATCGTAGATAAGAAATTGCGTATTATAATAATAATATATCTACAATTTTTATTTTTAATGATTATACAATTTATTTATATTTATATTTTCTTTCTTTTTATAGACTACATTAAAAAATAATACAAAATAAAAAAAGTATTTGAAATTAAAAGTTGAGTTTTTAATTAAAATTTGAGCACAAAGCAGTGCAATAAAGCATTACTTCAAAAAGAGAAGAAATTACAGTAAAATTATGGGTACTCCATATGGATACTCCATATTTGAAAAAAATCTATGTTAAAAAACAAAAGAAATGCGAATGTTCAGAAAAAGAAATATGGGTAATTCTTTTACAAACCGAACACCATTCTGACCGACACATTTTTTATTTGTCTGAAACTTTTTTTATGGGTTCTATATCGAAAAAGAAAAGATACGTGTTCGAGGATTTTTTTTTTTTTTTTTTTTAATAGAGGAGGTTGAAAATTTGAGATTTTCGTGATTTTTGCCTTGGAGACTCATTTTCAAAAATTCATAACTCTGGTTCTTTTTAAGCTAGAGAAAACTTTTTTTTTTCATTTTGAAGATAAAAGAGTGAACTTTATGAAAAAAATAGTTTAAAAAAAATTTATAAAAAATGTCATATTTTTATAAACAATTGAAATGTTTAAATCAATTTTTAACCATAGCCCCCAAATTTTATCGATTTCTTAATACAACCATCGTATTCTACGTCAAATTATCTATAAAAAACGTATATTTTATCAATGGAGAAATTATGTTTACTAGTAGAGATAAATTAATTTATCTAGCGCGGCACGTCGTATCAGCGCGTGGGTACCTCTGCGCGCCTCATTTTCTAACCCCACATCGTTTTTCTCAATAACATTAATGATTATTTAAGTGTTAGTCTATTTTGTCAATCGAGTACAAATTATTATTAGCAAACAGGACTTTATTATTAATTGAACAAAATAATAATATGTTAAATGAAAAAACAATTAATTACGATTTTAATAAAATTTTTCTTAAAAACGTTATTTATCATTAGTTTATAATCTCCTACTTAATTGTATATATACATATAATTATAAATAATAGATTAAATTGCAATAATTGACGCTAAAAAATATCTAAAATAAATAAAAGTACTTGTAAATTACTAAAATTTTGAAGAGTCGATTTAGTTAAATGAGGATTTATCGTTTCACTATCGGTTTCCACTTTTGAATTTGACGGATTTTTATCACCAATTAACTTCAGATGGCGTCAAGAGCTCAAGATACACTGGTCGCCCTGTCGCCCGCCACTGACAGTAAATCTCGTACACTATTAACGTCTTTTTTCTCTCTTAAAGCATCGAAAGTTTGATTCGAAATCTGTGTTATTAAAATTGGTTTATAAATAATTTAACTGCCTGCGCGAAAGTTTTTCTGTTCTCTGTCTGGTAGTTGATGAAAACTTTTGTAACTATCTTGGGATTTGTTGGCTCGTCTAGACTCACGTGTCTGAATTTATAGGTTACGTCTTAAACTATCTTTGAAGTGTGCAGACAAATCATACAAAAGACAGGTGAGGAAAATGTAATAGTTCAACTGTTAACAAACTACGTAGATAATTAGCATAATTTTTTTTTAACACTCATCAGTTAATATTTATAGCATAATTAAGAAAGCAAGGCACTGACGAGTCATCTCGATTATTTTGACTGACGCACACACAAACGCGCGCGCGCGCACACACACGCACGAATTGGAAAACGTTGAATACCAACACGATGCCTAAAAGAGTGGCAAAAAAATTAACAGGCACGAACGTTCGCACCGACAGATGTTTCAATCCTTTTGGTTTGAGTGGTCACTCAAGTAAAGCGCTGCGATTAAGAAAAGTTACTAAAGATCAACTACGTCAACTTAATGTACCAATAACTGCTGAGGCATTGAACCAAAAAATTTGCGATTCCTGTCGTCTGCGCATCTCCAAAAATATAAAAGAAAATAATGATACAGATGAAGTTGAAATGGTATTAATTATACGACATGAAGTATATCGAGTCTATTTACTTTTAAATCAATTTTCGATGCTCATATCAATTTTTTATTTACAGCAGGAACATGAAAATAAAACATCTAATGAAGAATCTGATTTGAAATCGAGTAGTGAAGGAACCTCGGGATTTTCAGGTGTAAACGACAACTTTTTGAATGACAGAGTTGATCGTTTTAATGAAGGATTACGTTTCTTGGGAGCATCACCTATTAAAAAACGTAAATTAACTCAAAAACGTTATTCCGAGGAAAAAGTTAAAAAAATTACGGAGGCGATTAAGAAAAAAGTTTTTCATACAAACGATGATGGTCCAGATGATGTTGATGAAGATGATGATGATGTCACAATTTTAAGAATTTTACAAGAAAGTTTCAATACCAGTACAGACCGATCTCAGAAAGTTAAAATTTTGACTATTTTCAGGCACTGGTCTTATCAGAAAATCCAGGTGCATTTTCCCACAGCTACTCGCCACATGATAACCGTTGCTAAAAATATTGCTAAAGATAAAGGAATATTAGGCGATCCAAATCCCAAAAGCCATCCATCTTTAGGAGCAGATGTTACAAATAGCATCATGAACTTCTATCAGTCTGATGAACACACACAAATTATGCCCGGGAAAAAAGATTTCGTCTCCGTGATAGTGGATGAACACAAAATTCAGATGCAAAAACGCCTAATTTTAAATAATTTGAAAGAATTGTATGAACTGTTTAAAAAAGAATATCCAAAAATGAAATGTAGTTTTTCAAAGTTTGCCAGTATGCGACCGAAACATTGTGTGCTGGCAGGAGCCAGTGGCACTCATTCGGTGTGTGTGTGTCCGATACACGAAAATATTAAACTCTTGATAGATGGGGCGAATTTGAAATGTATCACAGCTGACTCCAAAAGACCAATTACGAATTATCATGATTGTTTGGATCGGATGATGTGTGATGTTCAATCTACAAATTGTTTTTTGGGATTATGTGATAAGTGCCCTGGTGTAGACAATATTATTGAAGAATTACAACAAATTTTCGATGACAAACTCATCGACAATGTTAAATATAAACAGTGGGTAACAATAGACAGAACTTCACTACAAACTTTAATATCTTCTGTAGATGAATTTTTACAACTTTTCAGTAATGGCTTGAAAAAATTACTGCTACATTCTTTTTTAGTTAAAAAACAAATGGAATTCTTGGAATATAAGAAAAAAAATTTAATGAAAAATGAATGCATTGTTATATGTGATTTCAGTGAAAATTATGCATTTGTGTTACAAAATTCTATACAAGGTGTGCACTGGAATAATGATCAAGCAACTATACACCCATTCTCAATTTATTATAAAGATAATGAAGATGAAGTAAAAGTTAAAAGTTTCGTTTCCATTTCTGAATGCTTAAATCATAATACTATTGCTGTTCATCTCTTTCAAAAACATCTAGTGGAATTTATACAAACGAATTTGAAAGGTTTTGATAAAATAATATATTTTTCGGATGGTGCAAGCGCACAGTATAAGAACAAGAAAAATTTTATAAACATTACTCATCATCTACAAGATTTTGGAATAGCAGCCGAATGGCATTTTTTCCCAACGTCCCATGGCAAGGGACCATGTGATGGAGTAGGTGGAACGTTAAAACGACTTGCTGCTAGAGCTAGTCTTCAACGAATTAATAATCCTATTCGCACACCCAAAGAATTATTCGCTTGGGCAACAGAAGCTTTGCAAAATATAACGTGTCGCTATTCGACAAATGATGAGTATGAAAAAGAAGAACAAATGTTGTCAGCACGTTTTCAAAAAGCTCTAACGATAAAAGGCACTTTACAATTTCATTGCATGATTCCAATCTCTCTTCAGATACTGGAAGCTAAAAAATTTTCATTAGATGATAAAAAAACAATTGTAAAAATCTTTAAATAAACTTTCAAATGTTTATAGTTAAATATATTTGTACATTTAAAAATAAGGTACATATTAAGCATTAATGAATAAGAGTAATGTTTAAAAATAGAAATAAATATGTTTTTTCATTTAACATGTTTTATTTTATTCAATTAATAATAAAGTCCTGTTTGCTAATAATAATTTGTACTCGATTGATAATAATAGTTAAATAATCATTAATGTTATTGAGGAAAACGATATGGGGTTAGAAAATGAGGCGTGCAGAGGTACCCACGCGCTGATACGACGTGGCACGATAGATAAATTAATTTATCTCTACTAGTAAACATAATTTCTCCATTAATAAAATACACGTTTTTTATAGAAAATTTGACGTAGAATGCGATGGTTGTATTAAGAAATCGTTAAAATTTGGGGGCCGTGTTTAAAAATTGATTTAAACATTTCAATTGTTTATAAAAATATGAAATTTTTTATAAATTTTTTTTAAACTATTTTTTTCATAAAGTTCACTCTTTTATCTTCAAAATGAAAAAAAAAAGTTTTCTCTAGCTTAAAAAGAACCAGAGTTATGAATTTTTGAAAATGAGTCTCCAAGGCAAAAATCACGAAAATCTTAAATTTTGAACCTCCTCTATTTAAAAAAAAAAAAAAAAAATCTTCGAACACGTATCTTTTCTTTTTCGATACAGAACCCGTAAAAAAAGTTTCAGCCAAATAAAAAATGTGTCGGTCAGATTTTGCCTCAATCCGTCCGGTTTGTAAAAGAATTACCCATATATGAATATACATTTACGACAGTTTTAAAAATATAGAAAGAGTTACAGATATTAAAACATTAAAAAAAAAATTTGTCAATTACAAACATTTACAAATTACAAGCATTCATAAATTTTGTTCAAAAGCTAAATATAAATTCTCACAAATAAATAAAGATATGCTATTCTCGGTCGAACTAATTCATTGTAGACTAATAATATAATATTTGTGTGAATAATAATATTTATTTTTATTCACATTTATTATATCTGAATTAAATTATAAAAACATGAAGCTTTCCTACACTGTAAACAATAAGTAATTAATAGAATAAGCTTATTAAAGAAGCATTATAAATGTTTAAAAATGTTAAGAAAATTAATTATTCTTATTCTTATTTAATGTTTAATGTTTTTTTAAATATTAATGTTAATTTATTAATATTAATTTATATCAATATTGCTTTTATTAATTTTATCATTGAAATTTATCATTGAACAGTACGATTATAATTTAAAATTGTTTCTGCTCAATGAAAAATTAAATAGCTGCGGTAAAATGACTGTACAAAGGTAGGTATAATAAATTGTTTTTTAAATGGAAACTAGAGAATGAAAGAATTGATGAGACTTTAACTGTCTCAGGTTAAAATTTTTAAATTAGAGTTTAATTAAAAATACTTAAATGATTATATGGGACGAGAAGACCCTATAGAATTTTATATAAATTAATTATTTGATTAAGTTTTAAGTAAATAATTAAGTATATTTAATTGGGAGGATTATTAATAGGAGTAATATATATTATACATATATACAGGGTGTAAAAAAAGGCGGGACACTTGATTATTTCGGAAACATGACGTTTTACAAAAAAATGTTTCATACAAAAGTTGTAGGACTTCAAAGGATCTATTTACTGACGCTATGAATTTGATTTTGAGATGACTTTGAAAAGCCCAGTCAAGGTCAATAAAAATCTTAAATAGAAATCCCAATATTTTATTAAATATTCTTGTAGCTAATCTCGAGATTACTTTCTAAAACAGTATAATTAAATTAGGTACATTTGGCCAAAAATTATTTGAGATATGCGCCGCTAAAGTTTAAGTACCGCCGGGCGTTAACATTAATCAAAGTACGTACATCAGTCAAGGCAAGATCGGTCGATGATCCAGCCAATCAAAGAAGTGTTTTATAGTAAATGCTGGAAGTGTGCACCATTTACGGTCTGATAATGAGCTGTTCGATCGTAAAAACTGGATACGGCATTTTTAATAAATTCGGGATCAATGAGTTCAGCTTCTTCACTGATTCCTTGACGAAGTTCCTCAGATTTCTTGGTTTTATTACATACACTCTGTTTTTAAGGTAAATCTACAAAAAGTAATCGAGCAGTAATAAATCAAGAGAGTGAGGCCATTCGATATCTTCTCTTCTTCCAATCCATTGATTGAGAAATTCGATGTCTAAGAAATTTCGCACCAAATTTCTACCATAACGCGGTCCAACACCGTCTTACTGAAACCATGTGTCCCGACCTGTTATATCCTGTATATATATGTGTATATACAAGGTGTTCCGTCTAAATGTTATCATCGCTCATAAGGAGGTAGAAAATTCAGATTAACAAAAAAGTCTTATACCGTTTTGTGATATTCGTAATAATAGTCGAGATATTAAGTGACTAACGAATGAAAGAAGTGCTCGAGCCACTCGAGCTAATTGTAAGCCCAATGTATTAATTATCCGAAGGAAGGGGCAACGCGCCATTGCGAGATTGGCGAGAGTGGGAGCGACGACGTAACAGCTCATCAACTCGTCGTCCTAAATTCCTAATTTCAAGCTCTAACTGTTTTCACATGGTTGTACGAACGACAGAGATGTCATGATATAAAAAGAGAAATATACGCGAATTCACGAGCCAAAAGGAAAAAGCTTGCATGCAAGCTCTTGCTTGCTTTGCACTCCGAATTATATTTCAATTTTGTTACCAGCAGTTCCCAACGCTTTTAAGTATTTTATTTAAAATTTACTTCAACTAAAAAATAGAGCAATTTAAATAAATAAAGGAAGAAACAAATTCAATTAAATGTCAGTTTTATTTTTATTTTTTTTTTAAATGTCGAGTGAGACTCGACAAAGGAGCTCCTGAGATAAAAACTGATGTCGAGTCACACTCGACATAGGAGTGCAAAGGGTTAATACCGTACTGTGAATTACGTGAGTAGACGGCGCGTACTAGTGCGATAAGGATCGTCTTTCTCATCGGTTGTCGGTAAATAAATTTGTCAGCATGAATCAAAGAAAACGTGCCACCAGTGATGTCTGAAATCAGTCTCGATAGGGATGGATGGGTATCTCTTTCATTCCTTAGAATTTAGACAAATTAATTTAAATCTTTTCTTCGTCAGTGAATATTAAACAATAATAATTTCAACTTATCTTCAATACGTCTGGCAATCTATATTTGGCAATGTATAGTATATGCCTGGCAACGTATAGTATGTGCCTGAGAAACGTTCTAGTAACACCATTATTTTGGTCCAAGGTGGAAATTTAAACAAATTAATTTAAATCTTTTCTTCGCTAGTAAATATTAAACAATAATAATTTCAACTTATCTTCGACACGTCTGGTAAATCATCTGCGTGCTATCGACTTAGAATTTAGAAGCCTATATGAGTTATGCGCCGCATCGAGTCCTACCGAGCCTTGTAAGAACTTGAAATAGCATGAATTGATGAATTTTGTATGAACTGCACTAGATTAACACGCCATTTCGTTCTCACAGCTCTCAGCACGACAAATTATCGATCTACACATCGTTTACTTCCACCTTCACAGAACCACACATCGTGTAATCCCGGCTTAAAGCTGTGTTTGTGAACGTTTTGACGCGCTGAAAGCATCATTCTATCGTTTTCGACGTATGATGAGTAATAAAGACGAACAATGAGATTAAAGAGAGAAAAAGAAAGTTCTCATCTATTATCTGAAACTGACCGATGCTTCGAGCACATACACTCATGTTTTCTCCTTGTTTCACACGGTTTAGCAAAAAGATTCTTATGTCTACTGCTGTTGCCGTCAACGTGGAGTTCTCGGTTCAGGAATTAGAACAGAGAGTCGTCATGGCCTTGTTTTAGATAATCTTCCAAATTGTGCACATTACCCATTGAGAACAATTCGTGGATATTGGCTACGTTCAATATCCAGAATGTGTATCGTTTTCAAGAATCACCTAAAACGACGACTCTCAAACTTTTCTCTCTCTTTCCAGAAGCCTTTCAGTTCTAGGTCAATAAAATCAGAAAGAGAAAAAGATTGGTCATTTATGCTCTATCTTTTTTTGCTGATCATATTTGATTTATACCTTTGACTATACATATAATCCTGGACTACCAGTTACCTCTACTTTTCCTATTCTAGGTTGCATTCCAAAACGTTTTATTTGAGAAAAATTTTACTCAATTTCTATAGTTTATGTGACGTGAGCTACAGAGTATTGAGTAAAATTTTCCTCAAATAAAACGTTTTGGAATGCAACCTTAACAATGCTTTGCCGTGTAATCAACATCACGCGTACCACCATAGATTATATGACAGAAAATCGAAATATAAAGTCAGATTTCAATGGTAAAACAGGAAAAAAGACAAAGATGGAATATGACTTATGTCGCACTGCTTTATCACATTTTATTATATTTATTAGCGGAGTTCAAAACCACTTGTAATATACATTGAAAATAAATATGTATTGGGTCAGTGCAAATCTATTAATAATTCAAATGACATCAACTTTTTTTATATAGCTCTCGAAGTCACCTTTCTAATAGTATATGATTTACCAGTATTGACATACTGTAACAATAAAAGTAATACCACATTTTTAAAAAGGGCCAAGACATTTACACTTACCTAATAAAAACTTAACATACAATAGTGAATAAAGATAACATTGTATTAACAAAAATATATTTAGTAATATTATAAATGTGTTATTTTATTGTCCGCAAAAAGTTATAATTTTTGTTAAAGTACTCAATAAATCTTTGTGTTCAGATAAAGTATTGCATTTACCTTCATAAGATAATTTACTTAGAAGTAATATGTCATGATTAATTTAATTAACATGTATTTATGATTTTCTAATATTTCCAGATTCTAAATCGCCTTAAACCTCAAATCATTTAACAATCCTCCAACTCTTATGACAGTACCAAAAGCATTTAAGCTGCTAAACATAGATTTGCTAATGTATGTGAGCTCAAAATATGTCATTAAAGTATCGGGCATGAAACCACTTTGGTCGCGTTTTTTGGAAAAAAAAAAAACATCCATAAGAGTGTGGCCTCTTTATCTCTATCCTCCTAGTATCGGGATTCCGTCTTAACCTACCGCGGCGCTCATGATGTTGATTACAAAAATAAACATAGTATACATATATAGATTGCTCATTTGGCCTGGGCTTGACCTCGACAACAGACAGAGACTGTACTTTGATATCCACTCTGTCTTCGTCTAGCAATCAAAAGAAAGAAAAGGAACGAGCGAACATCATTCAGAGTTGTCTCTTTCTATTTTTTGGTCAATTTTGTCAGAGGAGAAATGGAGAATGAACAGTCTATATATACTATGTCTATGATTACAACCTGAAAAGGCCAACTAGCAGTCCATAATTATAGAGTCAAAAGTATGTACATTATTTGGATACGGACGGATGCAGTCTGTTTAGTAAATATTAAATTTTTTTTAGCTCGCTTATCTTTATGTTTTGTGCCGAGTGATCGAGCGATCGAGAATCAGTAGTTATGTTTTGTTATCCGAGAGAGCGCGAGTAAACAGACACCGGTTGATTTCTAGCAGCGTACATTAAGTCGTATATCAAGTTTTGTTGATAGCAATAAAGTGATTTCATGGTATCCAGTGCAAGTTTCATTACAAACACTGTACTTTACGTCGATAGTGCCTCCTCCTTAAAAGTACACCTCCAATCTATACTATGGATTATCGATTATGATAATACATAATTATCGCTCGATTTAAATATATTGTTTGAATTTACTGTTCCAAAGAAACAAATAACTGTGTTTCAAGACCGACAAATAATCAACACGCAAATTGAATGGAAAAAAAAATACAAAACTTCACACAAATATTATTAGAGTACAATGAAACAAAGATGGTATATTCCAATTTATTTGTAAAAATCACTTATTAAGGTTTTATTTATTAATGTAATATAGTCAATAATATATACAAATAATAAATATAGACTCTTGCTTATCGATCAAGCAAAGAAATAAATCGTATCTAGAAATATGGAGTTATATTTAAAAAAAAACAGAGATACGAAAGATGCGAAAATAGATATTATTTAAGGGAAAACAGCGAATTTCAAAGTTCTTCTCGTTTAAGTGTATAAGAGGATTATCCTTAAGCATCAAACTCAATCATCGTTATTGTTGATAAAGAATAAAGTCTGCGGCAGACGATACGATTTTTCGTACTGGATAGCTTACGAGAGCCAATTAGGATTAAGCTTTAAATCACTTGATCTAAAATTCTGCATCTTTATTGGTTCTCGTAAGCAAACCAGTACGAAAAATCGTACCGTGTGCCGCAGGCTTAAGTTTCCGAGTTACCAAGTAATTTCGAAGTTTTGCCACAAATTTCGAAACATAATCCGTAACATAATGTTGACGAGAATTGTTAAAAAAAGAAAGAAGAATAAAATATTATTTCAGAAAGTTGTTAAGAGGGAAACTTAATTTACCGAGAAACAGAATCTGCAAAATGATTTATTTTTTAATATAAACATTGACTATATATGGTGGACTTTGCTAAAGCATAATCTTTGTTATTTCGCCACTCACAATACCTTGGCCCTTTGCGCTGCAAATCCGCCATATGGCGGGCAACATTTATTTAGCCAAGATAATAAGTCAGAGGATAAGGGTGCCGTCACATGGGGTGTATTTCGTGTAATGCGTAAATAATACAACCAATTGAAGATCAGAATTTCTGTTGTAATGTTAACTTTCTGTTCTACACTGATTTGCGATTGGTTCTCACAAATTACGCGTCTTGAAAAATACGCGCCATGTAACGGCATCCTGAAGCGAAAAATGAATTAATAGCGGATCAAAATAAAAATAATGACTAAATTTAGAGTACTGAAAAACTCGAGAGTTTTTGAGGTCGCTGATTACGAATCTGAACTGAAAAATTTGTAACCAACAATTCGAAAAACTCAAGTACTAAGTTTCGAAGTCGGAATATTTTTATTTTCTTGTCATTTGGAGTACAAACAATAAACTTTACTTGCAGCGTAAAGAGTTAAGACGATTTATAGCGAAAAGAAAGAAATGTGCAAACATTTACTCTAAACGGATCTAATTTTGTCAGTGCGGACAATAATTTACGAACTTTAACTAATTTATTGTTGTGTATATTCGAGTTATTAGCGACAAGTCGAAACATTTTAAACTGAATGATACAAATGATACTTCCTTACTCACATGAAAGGATTATGGAAGGCTGGCATTAAATCAGCCAAAACACATAAGAAATACCAATCACATTAAAATTTGTAAAACACATCCTAATAATTGGATTGGTGAACACAAAAATATATTGGTCATCTTGCAACAATCATCAAATTTAGGGATTTTTCTTTGGATTAAAAAAAAAATAGAATGTGTTTCACGTTCAATCCATTAAAAAAAAAAAAAAAAAAAAAAAATAGTGTGTCAAAAATAGTAATGTCAAAAATATTTAAAATAACCGAAAAACACGCGCGCGCACACACAAATAAACAATAAAATAAAACTGTTAAAACTCTAGAATAAAAAAATATCTAGAGGACATATATAGTATACATATATACATATACAATATTTTAATACATATATTATATATGTATTATATTTTACTATGTATAATAGTTAATAGATGTGGCATGTGTGAAACGAAGTAAGAAAAACATGATTGTTAGTCTCCCGCGGGAGACCAAAGGTCTACATCTTCAATTGAATATTTCACATGAACTCACCTCTCGCCTGGAATTATTGGTGGTCGGTGTGCGTCTCCCTCTGGTAAAGCCGGCATCCATGGACCTAGTGTTCAAGGAAGCTTGCTCCTTTGGGTCGATGACCGGTGGGATACGATGGGGTGGCACCCTTGGCCTGTACTCCACGGTTCGGCTGTGACTCTTAGACTTCGGTGGCGTCATCACGGCACTCTGGCCAACGTCCGAGCAGCTTTCCTCGTCGGCTTCTTCGACAGGCGAGGGCGGCAACGGTGGGAACTCCATCACGTCGACGCTTACCTGTCAAGGTACAGCGAACTGTAGTTCAGAAACGGAGCGGTTTTCAAAGGCAGTTTTGAGATCAAAAGGAAATTGTCAATTTTATTCGTTGAATGGACTTGTTCCATGCAAAAAATCGTACTCACTCACAACGTAATTCTGGGATGCGCGGATTTTATTCTATTCCCGAAAAGAGAAACAAATTTACGAAGTCGGTATATCTCTGTATCTTTAAGTATCTACTTGGTTCATCAATCTCGATTGTCAGATTTGCACGATAAGTCAGAAAGATTAATTATTCAAAATAATGTTTCATTTAAAACAAGAGCTATTTGGTAAGTGGGATCACATTCAGCATCAATAATAATAATAAGAAACGATTATCCTGAAAAAGTAATTTTTTTGTTGAACAATATTATTTCCTGGCAGCTTCTTATGTATAATATTTTCTAAATGTTTAACATATAATAGGAATGATGACATCGTTTTTATTTGATAATAGCCTTCATCAAAGTTTCTAGAAACTTATACCCAAAATAATGATTCATAAGTGAACATCATATCATTGCTCCAATTTTGAATATTTTGAATAATATTTGTCTCATATCATCATTTTTTAATGTGTTTTACGAACAACTTTTGTTGTTGACCATGTGTTACGATTTTATGTCAAGTAACATAAGAGTATTTAATCAATCAAACCTTATATAAAATTTTGGATTTTAAGACAATAATATGCATGCAAACAATCGACCGTATATTTTTACATGACAAGTGATCGTCAATACTATAACCGCATACGTGTTGCAAAAATTTCTAAAATTTCTAAAATTTAATCTCGCAAAGTATTTGTAAACATCAGAACGAAAATGTGTAAGATAATCGCTGTTTTCACATTACAAGCAAATCCTTCTAGCAACCCCGAAAATCGCTCCTATCTCCGATAGAATTGATTTTTCGAGTGTTCTTTCAGCATTTTTCACCTCAACCTAGTAGGCATTATTATCTACTTTACAAGTTTTGAATTTTTTTTCATAATATCCTGCATATACTTTGACGAATACAATACAAGCAATACAATGTTGCTAGATACATGTAGAGATTTAATTCCAAATCGACACTTCTAAAGCTTCTAAAGAATTGGCGGATGCAAATTTTCAGGAAACTAGCTTGACTCCTGAATCTGTTAATCGATAGAGAACCCTCGTGGAAATATATGTATATGTAAATGGCCATTCACCTCGATGACTATTCAGCGAGTCTGTTAGATATTTTCACTGAAGCAACGGACCAACAGAAGGTAGCTCATGGCTCTGTGTTTGAGAGATATTTTCAACAGAAGACAATGGCAATTAAGGGATTGTTTTTCTTAGATTTTTAATTTAAACACGGCTATATTACGAGAAATTATGCTCGCGATTTATCTGCCTGCACTACGCTCGACTGTAACTTTATAGGAGAGTAAAATGTTAGGTAATTACTTAAAACGTTTCAGACGAAAACTGAGCACAAGTTAAAGATGATAGATATATGGTCTAACATCGGATGATATACATTATGTGATCAAAAATTAAAATCTCTCGCTGGAGTTAATTGTATGAGAATCAGTAAAAATGGATTCGCGTACAGGAAACGAACCGCACGCGCGGTAGTTTCTTCAGTACCTCCACATTTCATGGCGAAAAATACAGTCGTAATGCGGCATGGCTAATGGAATCCTATATTATAGAGGTAATACTACCAATTTATAGACGGGGCGGTCTGCTCTGGTCTCAGGTGCTCGGTGCCTTTTCACCATCACGGCGCGCGCCCCCCACGGCTGTGTATCTCCTCTCTTGCATTTTTCACGACGCAGAAGCACCTCAGTATCCCTTGCCGTAAAGGCAAGACTCTCTATTTCCGCTTCGTCACTTTCTTTCCGCGTCGACACTTTGCGACGCAAGCATGCAAAGTAACGCATAGTCGACTCGCATGGTCAACATATTCGCGAAATATTTGAATTACGTGATGAAGTCGCAGAACTCACCGATCCCACTCCTACCTGAAATTCTGGATTCTTCGAGTCCTCGAGAATAGCATCGATCACGTTCTCGATCTGCTTCTGATCATTCTTGTGGTTCTCGACACCATTCTGGCGCAACCGTCTGCCGGACGAGTAGATGACGTCGCTGGCGCCGTTCAGTTTTTTCCGATCCGTGAAGTCCGCGTCCGAGCTGGCCTTCGATGTCTCAGAGTCGGAGCTGTATTGCTGTTGTTGCTGCCTGCCGCGCGTCTTGCCGTCATAAGGACTGTCGTCGAGCGTCACGAGTTTCCGGCCGTCTTGGACCGGTAGAAATTCACTCTCGAAACTATTCCGCTTCGAACTCTGCTTCAAGTCGCCGTTCCGCCAGCGTTTGCTCTCACAGTAAGACTCGCTGTTCCTCACGTTCTCGATCTCCTTGATTGCGTCGCTCACTTTCTCCAGCTGTCGACGATTCTCCTTGAGCGCCTTTTTTACGATCTGATCCTCTATCAGCAAGTTCACCGGGATCTTAGAGGCCAGTCGTTCGTCGCTCATCGCGCTTGCAAGTTTCTTCTTCGTTGTCGTCTCGACGAGCGCGCTGTTCACCGACCTGCCGATATCCAAATCCGCCAAGTTAGGCGCCGTCGGGATACCATTGCAATCTCTCGACCGAGCCGGACGGAGACCCATTTGATCGTCCTCAATCGGCGACGGTGGTAGCCGAGGTAGTTCGATATTATCACGCTCCTTGTCTTTATCCGAGATATCAGATGCTTCCTCCTCCTCTACGGTGATCTCTAACTGAGCCCGATTGCTGGCATCGTTGTTGATCGCGGGCATCGATACGACCCGGATGAGATCTGGTGGTGGTACCGGCATCGCGAATTCCGCTGGTGGCTCATCCAGACCCTCCAACTTACCCTCCTTTAGCAAACTTTTGATGTTGTCGAAAGTGCTCGAGTATCGTTTCACATCCGACAATTGGCTTCCTTCTTCGCCGTTCTCAAAGGACAGACTCTTGGTCTTGGTCGGCGTCTTCGGTAGAACTTTGCGCTCCTTCTTGCGGCCGCGTCGTATGATGTAAGTGCCGTTTTTCGTAAGCTCCTGTGGCCGTATTTGATCTAGATCATTCGTGGATGAATCCGAGTACGGTGAGATCAGATCGTCGTCGGTCGTCGACAGTCGCTGATCCTGCCAATCGTCGAAATCGCGCAGCTTTGATGCGGAACCTACACCTGGAACACGATCAACCATATTTCATTCGTATCCTATCTTACCTACCTTCCAGCCTTCTGCTGTCCATTTTCGTACAAACAGTACAGGTGCAATAAGATACAACAACTAAGGATAAAATTTGATAATTCATAATTCCATATCGTAATTCCATTCCGTTTATTTGAAATTCGGACAAATAATTTCATTTATGTCTCGACTTTATTAGATGCAGAGATTTGTCATTTCTTATAAAAAAATTGTAAGTGCATGAAAACATCAATTTTTTTCTTTTAAAAGACAGGTTAGGTTAGGTTAGGTTTCTTCTATCATATAATGTGCAATGCGTGTAATTCAAAACTAAGTTCAACAAAAAGTTTTTTTTACAAACAAAAAAGAGAATAATTATCTTCCGCATTATCTTTTCTTCATAAGAAATACAATTTCAAAGTATCATATTATAATACAATTTTTAAAATGATTTATATTAATATATTAATTATAGATTAAAATCGTAAGAAAAATTGTAAAGTACTTAACCGATCTTTTAAATTAAAGCCAATTTTTGTAAGAATTTTTTACAATGTTTAACTCTGTGTGTGTGCGTGCGCGCGCGCGCTCTGAATTCAAACAAATTCAAAATATCAAAATCAATGTGACAAATATCAAAATTTGAAAAATTTTAGATTTTTACAATTATAATAGAAGTTTTCAATTTAGAATAAATCCAATCTTTAAAATTGATAAATACAATTTGATTAATATAAAATTTTATTAATTTAAATTTTTGCAATAAATTTTAATTGAAGGAAAAATTCTAAAAACTATACTTAATTTTAAACATACTAAAATTTTTCTAACATATTACTCGTGATATGGTTTTACAATATCCCATCTTATAACTCTAATATTTTTTTCAAAATTATGGTATGATAAAACATTTCTTAAAACTTCATCTCAAAATAGTGTCGAGCGTAAAAATGACTAAAAAAAAGAATCGAAACACTTACTTGACATGTCGCTGCTCTTTCGTCGTCTCCTGCCGACAACCTTGGTGCTGCCGGGCGCGTACAGAGGATCGTCCTCCAGAGAGACTTCCCACGCGATGGAATGTCTCTTGCTGATGGGCGGCGGTGGCGGCAGTAGCTCCTCCAGGGAATCGTCAGAAAAGCGTTCCTCCTCGGATTGCGTCCTAAAGTCGGCTGAGTTTCGCGCGGAGAAGTCGGAATTACGCGTGGAGAACAGGTCGGAGTAGCGCTCCTCGGAACAACGGTCGGACGTGGGCGCGGAAAAGCGTTCGCTCGAATCCGCGCGCGGCAATGTGAACGAAACGAAATCGAGATTGCGTATGGAAAACGGCTCGGAGGTTGGCACGGACACATGATCGTTCGAACTCGCGCTCGCTACCGCGATCGAAAAGTCCGAGTGGAAGCGCTCGTTCGATGTGGAGTTGGCGCGCGAGAAATCCGATGAGTCGCAGTTGGCTCGCATGGAGAACCGTTCGACGCTGACCGAGCTGGAACGTGGTATCGAGGACCGACTCTCGGACTCGGAGTTCCTCGAGAACCGACCCTCGCTCGAGTCAGAGTCGTTGCGACTGCGTCGCGTCGACTCCTTGTCCGACCTGTTCATCAGCAGGCGGTCCTCCACGCTGCTCGACTTCATGATCTCATTCTGTTGACGTTGCTGCTTCCTCAAGTAGTGGCCGGCGTGATCGGGGCTGCTCTGCCGCTGACAACCGCTACCACCGTCCTCCAAGCATTCCTCCGAGGAACGACGACGCACCTCCCGGTGCTTTTCCACCGCGCTCGGATTCGTACGCGGCGGAATCCAGTTGAAGGACACCTTGCCGTCGTACGGCAAACTGGCAAATTTACTAGGCGGACTAGGTGGTTGGGCCAACCGCAACGATTCCACGGTTCCGTTCTCCCAACCATATGGTCGCTGGTGGCGGGTTTTCGGCTATCGAAATTTAACAAGTCACAACAGGTCTGCTTCAGAAATCGCGCGAGAAAATGTGTTCGCGTGTGATTTCAAGAAAAATATTTTTTCTCTTGAGAAAAATCGATTGTTCTTTTCTCATATCTTTATGTTTTATATCGCATCTACTGTTTGATCGATTAGTCTTTCAAATTAAGATTCCGTTTAAGTATTGTAAAACATACAGAAAGTTAAGTAAGACATAAAAGTTATTTATTAAGACATATAATTATTGCGAAGCGAACTTCTTACGTTTTTAACAAAGTAATTTACTCGCACTAAATAAGCAAACAATAAGATTTGCTTATTTAAAGAGTAAGCGTAAAAACCCTTTGCTTTTTATATCCATAACTGCAAAACTATCGACATTTTTATTGCGACGATCTCAGGTCCAAATAGTCTCAAGAGTCAAAGAAACCCGGGGCGTCTAATTAAATACATCACAAATCGCCCGTTATAAAATGATTGAGGCGTTTTGCGTGACTTTACTAAAAGCTACGATCCTCGATGGAATTACGCGGGAGATTCAATAGCTCGTAGATCGCGGAGCCTCACTCGAATCGGCACGATAGTTTCGATTTTATGCGGCCGACTCGTAAATGGTATCGTTACGACGAACGTCGAAACGAGAAAGTCGCGAGATTACGAGCGCCCGGGCGCCAATCAACGTGGGTACACGATTCCGACTTGTCGTAAGCAAGTCAAGTTACGGCGACCATCACAAGGGAGAAAAAACAGAGAAAGAGAGAAAGGGAAAAGATACTCACGAGAGTAGTCTGTGTGGTAACCGCGTTCCCGTGACGCATACTATCCTCCACGGCCACCATCCACTGCTGCCGGCCACCGTTATTTCGTCGGTCCGAGGCTTGGCCCATGACATTCTTCTTTGACGAGTTTCCTGGCGAAACCCTGGCCGACAAATGAAGCCAAATCAATGGGATTAACAATACATAATGTATATGGAATTGAGTTGAATTTTAACGCCGTGTATGCTAGTTTTTATCCCATTTTTCACCCTGTCCTCAATAGGATTTGCAAATGAGCACGACGTGTGCTAACAAAGAGATGATGAATATATCCGAGAATTCTGACATGTAATAGGATAAACATTGTGGAACCTCGCGATGGATTTAATCAGTTTGTTAAATGTTGAAATGTTGAAATATTGAAGACTAATATTATTAACATTATTTTCTTGATGTCGCTACATATTATCTGAATATATTTGTTTCAAGATAAAAAAAGGTTTTTCTTAGTTTACAGTTAAGACAGTATTTTTAACATGATTGTTATAAGTGTTACTATAAGAATTAAATAAAAAAATATATGACGCAAAAATTCATGGAAAATATTTTTTATGTTACAGAAAATAAGTTGTATATAAAATAACGAGAAAAAAAAAACAGAAAAGGAAAGCTAAAGAAAAAAATAATTACTTATAATTAATTCTTAATATATAATTATAATATTAATATATAATATATAATTATAATATAATTCTTAATAATATAATTAATTAATACATATTAATATAATATAATATTAATTCTACAGATCAATAAAATTTTCATGATCTTATTATTTTTAAACTGCATATAATTTTGACTTTTAGAAATCATATTTATCGAAATTGCATCAATTGCAATATTGAATTATTATACCTGAAAATCTGAAAAATGTTTATAAAATTTGAAATAATCTGAATGCTATAAAATTTGGACTTCTACCATATTAATTATATTTCGTCATTTTGAATTTTTGTTTGTTTTGGGATAAGATTTACACATATACCGCGTGTACGCACGCATACAGTCTGCTTTAAAATTTCTTAAATTTTAATAAACAATTAAAAAATGCAGATTTTATACATATATGTGTGCGCGCGTGTGTGTGTATCTGTTACTCTTCATTGTTTTGCATTTACAACTTTCCCGCAAAATAATTGATCCAGTCATGAAAATGTTATTAATTTTAATTATTATTTAATTTTAAGTCACAATAAAATTTTCCTTCTTAATGATGAATTTAATGAATTAATGAAAATTCTAACAATATGTTTAATTCTGAATTGAAATTTGTTCAACACATATATATCATATGTCAACTACAGCACAAAAAATATGTTCAAAAAAATAAGATTGGACTATTTTCAAATTTAACTTAAAATTTCTTTAAACATTTAATATATTTATTAACATTTAATATATTTATAAAAAAATATTTGGTAATTATTTACAAAACCGACGCCATCGCCGATTTCGATGACCTTGACATATATTGTCAAGGTCATCCTCCTGAGTGACCTTCAGAAGGTTTTAGCCGTCGCTCGTTTTTTATTAAAAAGTTATTAACAAAAAGGAGTTTGAAAAATAGTGAATTTGGAACACCCTCCTCCCACACACACACACACACACACACACACATCTTCTTCTACATCGTTTTTGGAAAATACTTGCTTCGCGTGGAATTTCGGTCCGAAATAAGATCTCACATCGCTCATGTACAAAAACAATATTTACATGTTTCGAACTTTGTATAGTAGAATCATGACTTAGAATGACACTAAAAAGAGAACGTGTTGTTATACTTATATTATAATAAATTGTGAAATCTTTCTTCAACATGTTAATTTTTGTGAAGCGATTTCCACACATGCAACTTTCAATGCGGAGCGAGTTCCACTCGGCGAGGGGGGGTTCGGATGGGGGGCCTTAGGCACCCCCCTTCGGTGTGTGTGTGGGGGGGGGGGAATGTGTTCCAAATTCACTATTTTCCAAACTCCTTTTTGTTAGTAACTTTTTAATAAAAAACGAGCGACGGCTAAAAACTTCCGAAGGTCACTCAGGAGGATGACCTTGACAACATATGTCAAAGTCAAAGTCATTGGAGAGTGGCTGTATAAAGCTGTATTCAAAATAACTGCTACATTTTCCAAACTTTTTTTGTTAATAACTTTTTAATAAAAAACGAGCGACGACTAAAACCTTCTGAAGGTCACTCAGGAGGGTGATCTTGACAATATATGTAAAGGTCATTGAAATCGACGATGACATCGGTTTTGTAAATAATTACCGAATATTTTTGTATTTTATACAGTCTAAAAACAAAACGAGAAATAATCACTCTCTTTTCTAGTTTTATAAAAAGGATTTTTATTGAACTGTATAATTTGTATTTGATAATTCACATAAACACACGATTTTTTTCAAGCAACGCGCGCAATGTTTGCAAAACATGAATCTTTGCAAACAAACGTGACAATGCATCGTCAAAGTATCACATATCGTGTTTACAGTTCTACGGAAGAAGTATAAAGTTTTTTTATTCTATTAACCTTCTTTCCTAAAGTTGCTGAAGAAAAATTCTGACAACTTATGCCAAACAGAGTCGCGGAAGCATCGGAGAAGAATAAGGGAACTTTCAAAAAGGTACAATACATTAAATCTGGCAGAAATTTGTCGTAACTCTGAAACAAGACCCGTTTATACGAACGCGCGGGCTAGCTCGTCGGATTTCGGGGTTCGTTGGGGTCAATATGAGCAACCGTGTAGTTACCCTAACAGAACGACAATTTATTACTACTTTAGACGATACAATAGTGTACAGAGATGTGTGATGATATAATACAATATACAGGGTGTTGAAAAAAAAGGGTCACATATTTTGATAGCAGGTAGCATTGATCAAAACAAGAAGAAAAGGTCTAATTAACATGGGTCCTAAGACTAATATCTTCAAAGATACAAGCTATTTTGTTATTTGAGCTTTTTGTCATTTTCTTATTAGTCATGTCATCTTTAGAATGTAATGAACAAAGGAGTAGGAGAGAGTGGGGTACACACAATGGGAATATCTTTTTTCTAGGTGCCTTAAAAAATAAAAAATAAACAAAGAGAGATAAAGAAACAATTTTTATTTTAATATGAAATGTAATCATCTCCTCTAATGCTGAGTCAGCATTAAAATTTTTTGTTTTTTGTAAAAAAAGTTTTTATTTTGTTATCATACATTTAGTTTCTTTACTTCAGTTTTTTTTATGGAAGATAAATGATTACATTTCATATTAAAATAAAAATTGTTTCTTTATCTCTCTTTGTTTATTTTTTATTTTTTAAGGCACCTAGAAAAAAGATATTCCCATTGTACCCCACTCTCTCCTACTTCTTTGTTCATTACATTCTAAAGATGACACGACTAATAAGAAAATGACAAAGAGCTCAAATAACAAAATAGCTTGTATCTTTGAAGATATTAGTCTTAGGACCCATGTTAATTAGACCTTTTCTTCTTGTTTTGATTAATGCTACCTGCTATCAAAATATGTGACCCTTTTTTTTCAACACCCTGTATATACAATTATTTACAGAACCGCGGAGTGGATATTACGCGTGACGCGCGCTATAGCGCGATACACGGCGAGCGCGTGTTCGGTGCGGCGCGGTTGCCGTATCAATGGCGATTGCGTTTAAAGGCTCGTGCCTGAGTCGCGACACAGGTACGTGAACGGGGTAATGCGGCGCGACGCGGGAAGATAGAAAATCGCGGATCGCGGCAGGAGGAGACGGTCGGACCGAGAATACTCGGCGGTAGCAGAGAACACTCCCTGCACTCTGCTCGACTCGTCTTCGGGAAATGGCATGGATGGTAGGTGCTTGTACGGGAGTCGAGAGGCAGAGCACACTCTACCCCTCGCTGTTAGTACTGAGCAGGTTTCGATAGGAAGGCGACGACCGAGAACACTCGGTGGAAGCGGAGAACGCTCGACTTCCTGGTATTGTCGCTTCGGGAAAACGGATCTGAATAGCTTATTAGCGTTGGCTTATCGCATCTGCTTATAAGCTCCGGAATTGCGATCTTGTTAATTTCGAGCGCCTTTTTATATTCAAAAAGCACTCGAAATTCGGAGAAAGGGAATCATCCCCGTCAGCGGAACGTGAGCGCCGGGGTATCGGTGGGAGAATAGTCCCGACCTTAGAACATATATACCTGGAAGGGGAATAAAGGATCGAGCCTGTGTCCAAGTTGGGTGCGAGAGAGAACCACGTTTTAAAGAAAGAGAAGGGTAGATTGTTACCTCCGACCGCAATGCGCAAGCGCGAATTAGCGAAACGGCGCACAGCGTTAGCGCGTTTTATTGTTTGTAAGAGAGGTTAAGATTAGGAAATGACGGTGTCACCTAAAAAGTTATATTTCAAAGTTATATTTAAAGTTAATTTCAAAGTTTTATTTCAACGTTATATTTAAGAAAAAATGCCAGGCCCATATTGTGTCTTATGCGGTAAACGTGATAAATCGGTATCTTATCATGGGTAAGTAATACTGTAATATTTTGTATAAACAGTAAATTATGGGATTAAATATAACTCTCTCTCTCTCTCAGTACGATTCTTGTTGATAATAAAAATTTAATATTAATTTTATTCTTTCTCAATAGATTTCCGAAAAACGACGAATCTCGTAAGAAGTGGCTGGATTTTTGTGGCATTGATGAAAATGTTTTAAACACAGCTACTAAACTGTGTTCAAATCATTTTGACACTGTCCGACATTACTTATCAGTTATTCAATCATTGTCAATTGTATCTCAATTAAAAATTACATTTACAGTTTTAAACGGCGCGGTGAGCGTGGAGCGTGACGTGTGGCGTCATCCGCGCTTGCGCATTGCGAGCATAGGTTAAAAGCTATCTTTCTCTCTCGTACCCAACTTAAACACAGATTTTTACCATGGAGAACAATAGCAATTCCCCTTCCAGGTATATATGTTCTAAGGTCCCGACGCTCGCGCTCGGTGGCGGCCGGGACTCCATGATTGCTCGGCGTCGGATCTCGCGAGACTGTGTGCCTCTAGCGCACGTATTACGAGCGTCTTGAGCTTTGTTTAAAAAATTATGTGGGACGCACCGCGTCCCGTGTGCCGCTTTTTGACAGGTGTTCGGTCAAACGGGACAATTTATGGGGTGCATCGTTACAACTCTTACGTCGAGCAATCGATCCACTTGTGTTTTTCCACAAGCGAAAATTGTTGGATTTGATCAACAATATTGAATATGCAAACGAAATTTGGATTAAAGGAATGTGACTTTTTAAATTAACTGACTTTTTAAACCGTGGACAACTTTTGTGATTTAGATAAAAAAATATTATTAATAAATAAACTTATATTAATAAAATTATATCTTTGTGCAAAAGCATCGTGTAAAATATTATAAAAAATATTTAAAAAATAATATCGTTGTTTGTATGATTAATGCCGCTCAATTCAATTATTGCAATTCATTCCAAAGCTAAACAAATTATTAAACGAAAAGTGTATGATTTTCCTCGTGAATAGTTCAATAATAATACTTATAATTTGCTACCTAACGCTGTCAGTTAGTCTTTCTAACTCATCTTTGATGTTCTTTTATTTTTAAGCAGATAAATTATAAAGGAACGAATTAAATCATATTTAAAAACGCGAATTTTATTCGTGAATCTTCTGCATCAATCATTCCATCGTAAAGATCGATTCACACTACCGGCATCGCGACATCGCATCGACACAAATTAAATGCATGTATGTATATAAAAAATGGGTGCATTCAATGTAAAAGAGAAGAAAATTTGAAGGAAAGCATTGAATATTACATTATATTATATTTCAGATAGCTCGTTACATATAAAAAACCTCCATAAGACTTAATTAATTTTCATTTTTAATTAAATTTCATATTTTGTGAGCGATCTATATTTTCTACAATTATTCATCCATCCGTGGATCGGGCATATAGATAAACGTGATCTTCTGTTGACGTTTTACTTCGAATTTGTTTGTTAAGGACGTAGAATGTGAGAGAACGTTACATTGCTCAGTCTTGAATTTGCCGTCATGGATTTAAGATGGGCATTCTGTGTTTTACGTATTGACACCGCACTTTTTCCAACTGATTCATATATAGACTCCTTTCGACACACAACGTATTGTAGCAAGTTGCAAGTTGTTAAAATGTAAAAGGTAAAAATGTAGCGTGATCTAACATTTGTAATTTCCGTCCCTTATAGCATACATGCACTGTTGAACTGTAATATTAATCTGAAGAGGACCCAAACCAAGGGTCGAAACGTAATTGCTAATAAAGCTATCAATATTGCCAGGTTGCTGTCAATATTGTCTTTTTATTTGATGTTAATTAATTTTCAATTAATTTTTCTTGGTCCATCTTCTGCCGCGTTCATTCTTTATCGTTTATTGAGTCACACCATGGATATATATGGATTATGGACTCTGCGACCAGAAAAGTGAAGCCAACATAAGTCGGTATTCATCCGTTCTTATTTTAAGACTATGTAGCGGCTTGATTACATCTGGACAACTTCAACTTTATTTAATGATATCACAACCACAAGAAGAAGCTTACTCGCACTGTCGATACGTAGATCGCGCACACCATCGTAACACGGTTATTGCACATGCAACTTTTTCGAGAGCGATTGCACGAATCTACAAGATACATATAGAAGTATCTAGTGGTTGGTGAACAGACGCTCACTACTCTGCCGAGTGAAGAACTACACAACCCAGTCCTTCACGTAACGCAAGAGAGAAAAATGATTCAGTGGAATGGAGTCAGATCATCAAGATGTCATATTGGCTAACCGATAAAGATTTATTCTTCTAATTATAACACCTACACTGTCTTAAGTAATGTTTTAAAATGCTAATACTCTGTGATTGGTTTATAACATCGTAAGACGGTCTTAAATATAAGAACAGACTATGGATACCGACGCTCTCTCTCACGTAAGACGTAAAGAAATTGATCAATTTTAATCAAATATACGAGGGCTGTTTGATAAATACCCGTGTTAGGAAAGAAAACACTTAAAAAAAAATTTTTTTTTTATTTATTTCTCTACATAATCTCCTTTCAGCTCGATACATTTAGCCCAGCGATACTCCAACATTTTTATACCGTTTAAAAAATACACTATGATTGGTCGAACTCCTTAAAATAGGCCTCTGTACCAATATAGGCCTCGTATAGGCCTCGTTGTACCAATATCTTATAGTAGTCATCGAAGGTGCATTATCCTTATATACGGCATGCAACTTTTCTTTAATTTCTCCACACGTTTTCCCATCCAAAAATAGGAATCGAATCACAGACCGATATTGCTCTTTTTCCATGATTGCAAACAAGCACAAACTCGTCAACTTTTAATTGCTATAAAAACTAAACTAATCGGTAGAGCTGTGTGAAATTTTTACTAGCGTCGTTCAAAACATGGCGTTACACGATGGTATACAGACTTTTAGTCGGTGGCACCCTCAGTCGTGAAACACGGGTACTTATCAAACAGCCCTCGTACTTCTCTCCGAGAGTTCAATAGTTGATTAGGAGATTAGTCGATTTTCTTACGTCCTATGCTTATACGTCTTACGTTTCTACAAAATTTTATATGTAAAGACCTTAAGACCCGTTCTATATTGAGTCAATTATTTTCTTCATATTTGACTGTGATTGATCAATTTCTTACGGCTTAAGACTTACTACACTACTTACGACTCAATGTAGAACGGGCCTTAGAGCATAACGTATACGTTACGTTATATTACGTTTTTTTAATGCGTTGTCGTAGAATTAGCTTACATGTCACATAATGTAAAGTTCTCACGTAAGATGACATAAGGTGCCTAAACTAGAACTTTAGAGTCCGTCCCCCTATTCCTAAGTCTGTGAAGACAGCGCCGATATGTCCGGTGACGAAACGTGCAAGATTGGTGCTGGCCAGTGTAGACAGTCTCATTAAAACACATGTTTCAAAGTTTCGTCGTGCCGTTGTCGGAACGTGACGGTCTGTGCCGTTAGTGTGAATCGAACTTAAGATAAGAAAAGAATGCATGTCGACGCTGAAGAGTCAACCCGATCGATTTCCATTTGATCGTTGCTCGATAAACATCTACCTAAAGAACCTAAGAAGAAAATGACAATCTGCATCGAAATCCGTTGCGTTATCTAACGTACAATCACGCACGACACGATTCGCTTTGCTGATATTTACTATTCAGATGTTTAACTTCCGCGAGATACATCATTTTTTAAAGAAAACTATTGCCGAATAATTTATAATCGTTAATCCAACCGTTCCAATATATTTTATTACCTCGATTAAGATCAAAGTAAATCTCAACTAATAAGTGAAAAGAGCTTTAATACTTGCACGGTAATAATAGATATTTATATAAAATACAAAGCAAAATAGCATTGATGTAATGATGTCACAAGATACAAAGGCAGGTGAAAAAAATTTGTCTTCTTTCTTTCATAAAAAAGAAAAAGGACAAACAAACGATCGAAAAAGTATCAAGTGCTGTACAAGTTTTCGCGAATACTTTCTGCTATGCATGAAAAACGAAAGCCTCTTTTGCGCGAGATAAATTTACCGTGCGGCGTAGCAAAAGAAGAATCATGCTGATTTTCGTCTTGCGTCGAGAGGAACATTTCGTCAGAATGACAGGCACTTCACAGAGAGAAGAGATTTCCACGGATCGAAGGCATCGAGAACAACAGAATGCTCGAATGCTCTTCGCAGACTGTGAAGAAGTTTTTCTCCCACGATAGAACGAGCAATAGGCATGAAATATGGTGATTAGAATCGACAAGTACAACAAGGACGTTACCGCCGTCAACTTAAGGATTCGCGGCTAACAAGGACGCTGTGGCTTCGATTGTCCTAGAATCAGAAAATCTTTGAATCCTCCTGCTATAAAAATTTTTTAAGATTATATACGAAGAATTAATTTAAATTGAACCAACTATAACAATTCGAACTCTCGTACTTTTTATTAAATGATATTAAATGATTACACTGTTTAACAAAAAATACACAAGAAGGTAATCGTTTAAAAAAAAATCATTTTTTTGTTGAACAGTATTATTATGTTCGCATAGATAGACAAAATAAATTATAATATACAATAATTAAACACGCAAACTTTTCATTATTGAATCATATATCATATTGTCATTTTTTATCGTAATCATAGGGCGTAATTAATTATAAAAAACCGAGTTTAAAATAATTAATTAATTATTTATTATTTAAATTACATTACATATAACAACGTTATTAAATTAAAATTAACATATTTTCTCCAATTTATTGTTAAATTCCCAACTTAAAGAATTTTCGACGAAAAAAACGAATGTTTATTGAAGTATATCAACAAATATTTTCGACTTTAATTTTAATTAAGCGATTGCCAATGTGACAAAAGTTGCACTTTATCGATGCTGCTTAGTGGAGAAGAGAAAAAGATTAAATGCGTTTGCTCGCTTGTGAAACAGCAAACTAGAAAAATCTTTAAAATTTTCTTTTCTTCAAAACCTTTCTTCAAATCTTCAAGTCTTCGGTTTCAAGAGATACCACAGTGTCTCGTGCTAACTGTACGTGCCTACGATACGGCAGCGAAACATAGAGTGTATCTATATTTGAGGCATCGAGTTGAGCGGAGACATGATTGTCTAAAAAATGACTAATAGCGGACATCGAGCTCAGGCTCAATCGATTGTGTTCAGGGTGTTGTTATAAAAGTGTCTGTTTTTTTCTATCGAATATTAACCCTTTGCACTCCTGTGTCGAGTGTGACTCGACATCAGTTTTTATCTCAGGAGCTCCTTTGTCGAGTCTCACTCGACATTTTTTCAAAAAAAAAAAAATAAAACTGACATTTAATTGAATTTGTTTCTTCCTTTATTTATTTAAATTGCCCTATTTTTAGTTGAAGTAAATTTCAAATAAAATACTTAAAAGCGTTGGGAACTGCTGGTAACAAAATTGAAATATAATTCAGAGTGCAAAGGGTTAAGAAAGATTTTTTAAATATTTATTTAATTTTATTTAATTATTTTTAAATATATTTTTTACATATGTTAAAATCGGATAATGTTAGTTTAAGAAATGTTATCATCGTCCTGGTGTTCAGTGTCCAATTATAAATCGACATTTCAATACTCCAGACATTTTTTACTTACTCATTTACCTTGCCTATAACCTACCCCAAATATCTCAATACATCTTTATCCCCTCCCCTCCATGCACGCACACCTACGTCCGTTCACAATCCTTAGATATACGACATATCTTAACATAACTTAACATATCATTACTCATTTACACACCATTACCACCCACCCTAAACCTCAATACACCTCGACACATACCTTCAACACAGCCTATTAACCTTTAGAAGGCCGGCATTTGAGAGGTCAAAAGAGGGCTTAAAACCATGGTAACATTCATATACATTTATCAGGTATACCACATCCACAATTCTTGTCAGAGGTAAAGCCAATATATTGGCTTTGCGGCCTTCTAAAAGTTAAAATAGTATAAAACATGTTGCCATATTCAACACAAAGACAGATAATTTTGTTTAATAAAAAAAAGTATTTTCTGTACCATTCTCTAATATAATGTAATATATTAATGTAATATAATAAATGTATTTGGGAAAGTGCCCCCTTTCCCTCTGAATCTCTACTGAATCGACTATATATCAGCCGATTGAATCAAAGCGTTGCTCCGACATGGAAATCATGGCGCAAGTATTACGTCCGGAGTCGATCGCCAATTTTTCGCACAAATCGCATTTTTTGCGCCCAATCAATTAGCGACAGTGTATCGATAATGCACCGCAAAGCTTCAGCACCGACGAAAAATCTTGGCTCGAGTTGCAATTGATACTTCGTTCGCATCACACGCGTATAATAGACGTGTATAATAAAGCGTTAAAAAAGAATTCTTGTAAAAGATTACAAAAATCTCAATTACTCCAATCTTCTTTAAAAACGTAATGATATAAAAAAATTAACTGTTAAACAGAACAGAAAGAGAGAGAGAGAGAGAGAGAGAGAGAGAAATTAAAAGTTACATATTTATTCGGTTTAGCAACGCCAATTCTGTTTAGCAGCGCCAAGTGTTAGTATAAAATATTTATTTGTATTGAATTATTTGTATTAAAATATTTGGCGTAATTTTTTGATATCATTACTTTTTTAAAGAAGATTTGAGATTCTTATAATCTTTTACAAAAATTCTTTTTTGAACGCGTTCTTTCATGATGCGTATACTTGCCGTTTTTTTTGTACCTTTTTTTTAAAAAGATAATTTGTTGTGATTTCATATATTTTGTAGTATTAAATATCTTAAGGTACGGATAAACGACGGGTTCAATATATCAGAATATATATCAGAAAGAGATTGCGACTTGATACATTGGCTAAACTAGAAATTTTTAGTACCAACAGTGAATATCGGAAACGGTATTATCGACTAGCATCGACTAATATTATCGATGTGATAAGGAGGATGACGGATTGACCAAAATTCCAATAAACAACGTCCTGTAACTACATTTCTTCACCTCTCACCGCGGCCTCCCTTGCCTACATTGGTCACATTTCTTTACCCCTCACCACAGCTCTCTTGCCTACATTGGTCACAATTCTTCACCCTTCATCATGGCCTCCCTTGCTTACACTTGACGACTAAGAAAACGGAGTTTCTTAAATTCGTCAAAATCTAACTTTACATCGCAATATCTCCGCTCGTAGGGCACATAGGAAAACAATAAAAATGCTTTTTTTATGCAAATCAATCCCAAGCAATTCATTGAACCTACTTAGAAGTTGATCGGGTCAGCTGTTATTAACATCTGATAATCGAAGGGTCTCTCAAAACTTGGTCTCGCGTAAAAGATACTCGGTCTGTCTCGCGCTTCATATCGCACTGTACGCGCTGCGTATGCTTGGCGCAAGACACTACCGTGCCTCCTGATTTCCTTATTCCGGGCGTGATCTTGTACAAGTTCATAGTCGCATAATTCTTATGTGAATATCGAGTGAATTGTCTTATCTTCGGAATGTACTAAGTGCGATCAACAGCAAAAAAAACAGGAGCGTTATGATTCAATGTCACAATGTGTTTTGAGTCCCACACGAGCGTCTCAACACGTTACTCTTTGATGAAGACTTCCGCTGCAAGTTTCAAGATTTTCGCTTCGCAGGATTGTCAATCGTGGCAGTCTGAGCAAGATTTCTGTCCGCGGTCAAAACTACGTGTACTAAGATCTTTGTTCGCGATATTATTTCAATTGTATCGGTCATTGCTACGTGGCATCAAATTTTCTCGAACTTTTTTAGATTATTGAAGACTAAATTTGCACATCTAACAAATAAAATTATTACAATATTTCTGCAAATATCAATTTGTGACTCCGATTAATTGTAATTTCAAATATTTGATATTTGGTGCATCCGGGTCTTATAGCAATCGAATAATAAAGTATGAATCATGTACTTCAAGTACATAAGTTTTATAAGGACAAAAAAGAATTTAACTTTTTTATATGTAAACTCATGCAAGATAGACGATTGTAGCTCAATGATGTGCTTTGTCTTACTGAGCCGAAGACCCGAGTTCAAATCCGACCAAAAAAATCATCGGTTTTTATTCGATCACCACCTTTCTGCTATACCAGTCACAAGCCTGGGGCCTCATCATGCAAGTGACAAGGAAGGAGGAGTAACAACCTCATGAAAAAACCAGAGCTCATCTGACCCAGATGATAGCACCATGTAAGGATTCCTGCCTAGGTAAAAATCGGTCAACGGCGACGGATAAATATCTGGAAGGCGGAAGAACCACCAAGGAGGAAGATTGGTCTCCAAAATCCAGGAAGACAATCACTCTAGAGGAAAAAACCTCGACCAAAAATCACCTGGTCCTCCAAGGTAGACCGGTTCTCTGTCATTCGTAAAAATCTAAACTTACCAAAAAGCCTAACGAAAGCCTCGGGAATAAAGAAGCATAGAAGTTGGGCATCGGATGTCGTCGGACGTTATAAAAATCTATATATGTATATATATATATATATATATATATATATATATATCCTAAAAAATACTTAAAAAAAATAAAAAAAGAATCCATGTCAAAATAATTTCATTTATTATTGTACGAAACAATTTAATCTATTTTTGCTATAAAAGTAGTGATATATATATAAACTCATGTTCAGTTGGTGCGAATAGTTGGCGGGAATGTTTCATATCACTACTTTTATAGCAAAAATAGATTAAATTGTTTCGTACAATAGTAAACAAAATTATTTTGACATGGATTCTTTTTTTATTTTTTAAAAGTATTTTTTAGGATATTTAAATACACAGCAACAAAAACGAGCTAACTCTCGATAAAATCAGCTCGATAGTTTTCTAAAAGAAACGATCCCGTAGAAGCTACAAAGGAACGACGGCGCCGTCATCGTTGTCTCTTCCAGCACATCTAGTCTTTGTCGAGCAAAATGCAATCGGAGTTACACGAAAGTAGTACGAATATGGAAAGAGGAAATTTAACTTCTGACCGCCCAGAAACCGCGAGTGTTCTAGTCTTCTTTGAGGTAACGGCGAATAGAGTTGGCGAAGCACGGCAACGATGAAACTCCGGGTGAAACCTGGCACCTGTTCCTGATGAAATGAAGTTACGCCCTGAAGAACTGAACTTGAAGATATGAAAAAGTTCGGAAAGTCGTCGTGCGTCCATGAAAGAAATCTCGCACCTTCTCATTACGGAAACGGAAATTCATCCTCGGCCCTGAAACGCGGAAGAGGATTGCAAGTACGAGGACGACGGACAGAAATTTAAATAGACGCGGGTCTTCCATGGGTCTTCGTGACCGACCAAGCCGAGTAACTCCATGAGTTATCGTTACCTGGTACGTGAGCGAAATTATTTACAGACTCGTGAATTTTTCGACGAGAAGTGCTGTGGTATTCCATGCACAATCTCGCTTCTAAATGTACTACGAATCGCAAATTTTCGCGTCACTTAAAAATATCACCGCTATGCAGTTTTAATAATGGATTCTTCTATAAGTTTCTAATGAACTTTCGTCTCTTCGACAATTTCTGATTTGGCGCTAAATATTTTAGCAATTGCATTTTAAATTAAGATTTCAAGGATCCAATCCAATAAATTGCATTTTCTTGCAACTTTAACCGTAAATTTTCTTAAAATTGTGACATAATAAAGCGATAATCGGGATTATATTTAGCAACCCCAAAAAATTACAGAAAGCAATTATCTTCATTTTGGTGTATTTTTTGTTGAATAGTATAATGCTTTCTTATTAAACCAATAAGAGACAAAAAAGGGAATACTAAGTGTGCAATGTAATTATTAGTGCGTAAATCCGTATAAAAATCTTTACTATTAATGATATAATTATACATTGAACGTTTCGGCTCTACTTTGAGCTATCTTCAGCGATGCGATAACAAAATAAAAGAATTTTATGTTCTCTGTGAATGAACATACTGCACCTTGCTACACGAATTATTGTCTCTGCATTATTGTTTATCTCATTAAGATACCAAAACTTGTACACTTCTTTGTGGATTTGTATTTCTATGATGATTTGTATTAACTATGTGTTATTGTACATTGTATTGTGAAATTAATTCTGCAATTTAATACTTGATCCACCACTCTCCCCATATTACAATTACGCTTTGTACCTTCCTTACAAATGCAGCATGTGTATGTTGCGCGGTATGAATCAAGAATTTGTCGTAGACGTACCTGATTTCATTTAATGACAAACAGATAGAGGGCAAATCTATGAAAATGACGAAATATGCTTCTTATCGCTTTTTCAATAAAGAAGTACATCGATATTTTTATTTAATTTTTATTTAATTAAGTAGTGAAGAAATTACGATACAATCAAAATATCGCAATAAATATTATACTCGCATTCATTCCTAATTTCAAAAGAACAAAATAAGCAACAGGATGAAAGAAAACATATCAGAAATATCAAATTAAATATTCAATTAGGAAATAACTAATATGTCATACGTGATAAAGCACATTATTAAATTTTTACGTTTTATACATATAGAATAATATTTTTAGCAGTATTTTTTTTTATTTTTCCAGTAAATGAAACCTTGAAATATACACACGAGTGTAACTGACAGACCTGGAAGAAAGTACGTCGCGATTATAAATGATGCGTGTCTATACTTACATCGGCAGAAGAGTTGAAATGATACGTTCAGCCTCTTCCGGGGGTGGTGGGAATTCCTGCGTCGAAACACCTGCGGGATCCTGCGGCTCTGGACAATCCGGAACCGGACGTAATGCTACCAGTGCCATCTTCGCTTTCCGACCATTCATGCTCATGTAACCGTCGTCCTCGGATTGGTGTCCTACCAGCATACGTTTTGCGATTACGATGAATTTTCCGAGAGAGGGACGGAATAAAGGAAACGTTGGCGCGGAATAGCATAAGATGGGAGAGGGAGAGGATCCTCGAGACACCAGAAAAGCGATTTAATCCGAACTTATCCTACACTCAACGTCTTATTGCGATCCCTTTCAAATAGTTTCCCGAAATCGCAAAAGAATTGTATTATCTCAGTCGATGTTCGATACTTCGATTGCTGCGAAAACATTGGTACTGATATCTCAAACTACCAAGCGCTTCGTAGAAAGCAAAATAAATAGAAATCGATCGGTCATTTTTCCATGTAACTCTTCGGCCTTATATTTTTATCAAAATACTCGCGTGAAAAACGTAAAATTAGAAGTATATAATTAGAAGATATAGAACTATCTTCCGCTGAGGAATGTCGCCGCGATTAAAAACACGAGTATCATAATACAGATTCTTTTTTTCTGCACGAGTGAAAAATCCGCCGTTAATCATCCACTATCGTTCGCAGGTGTGCCGATACATGGCGAGGAAACCGTTGTCGGTGGAATGCTGATTTGAAATTTTCACGAACTGTGCACGAAAGTACCCAGCTTTTTTTTCCTCTCCCCGCAAGCACGTGGATGTAGGTACATATTTTCACGCTTTCACAATTTTCTGCGAATTGAATGGCAGACCGCCAAGTCGGCAGGTTTATATTGTACGTTCATAGGAGCGTTTCAATGGAAATAAAGGAAAAATATGTATCCCGAACCGAGAAAAGCAGGGGCTGAGTCGAACACTTGAACACATTTGACGATCCACCATTCAATAGTTCGAGGCTGCATTCGACGATAATATTTTCTTCTTCCTATCTTTCTCTCGCTACTCACAAAATGTGTTCTCTACAAACTGTTCTTACGCACTTTATTTCGAAGAAAAGCCGATTTTCCAGAGTGTTTGCTTTATAAAATTCCCTAAGAATTTCATTAATTAAACTCGGAAAAAGAAATTCTAAATCGCGCTGTATTGGAGCACTTTTTAATGTAAATTTAAAATGATATTGTATATTATTTGACTCTCTTTTTGTCTTTTCTACGTACATATACTTAGAGACGTAGAGAAAAATTAAAAGCTATTTATTTTAAATAGATTAGTAGATTTACAGAAATATTGAAAAAAATGAAGAATTGTCATGAAAATTTTGAAGAGAGATGCTAAACAAATCTAAAAATCTAAAAATTTCAAATAAAAGATTTACAAAGTTATATTTTTCTCGCAAAAGTTCTGTTTTTATTTTACGAATACTGACTATTATATTTTTATTTATAACAAAAAGTTTTTTTTTTAAAGTTTTTTATTATAACAAAAAGTTAAAAACAGAACTTTTTTGCGAGAAAATTTCAACAAAATCCTGATCACGTTGAAAGTTGGATCTTCAATAATTTAAGAAAATCAAAGATAAATCGTACTTAAATCATACATATATTTAAAAAAATAATTAATTCGCGATTACTGATAAGAGAGAGAATTAATAAACCTAATCACAATAATAATTCAAACTGATAGCAATAAATCAGTGAGTTTTATAAATAAACTAAATTTAGCTTAGAGTAAAATTGAAATTTGTTCGTATTTTGAATTGCATTCAGCGCAATCTGCATTCTTCATTGCGCGCAGACGTACCCTACAATTACGAGTTTGCCACGCAAGTTTGCCTGGGTCAACGTACACGAGAGTGCTGGAAAGTCTAAATATCTTAGTCAGGGTAACGAGTTAAATCACGTAAATCGCATACAACGCCGCGCATGCATTCACACGTGCACGCACACTTTGCCACCCGTTTGCATTGTCGATGACTTTTCGCGACAACTCGCACCAGCATGGAACTTCGCGCTTCAAACGCGAGCAGATATCTTTAGAAGGGCGGAAATAACGTGCGAAGTTCTAGAAAGAGGCGTACTCAATTGTCACTGGAAATTTATTATCTTCAGCCTGTCGATATAAAGTGGCGCACTTCTTTTTGCGCGTTTGCCTGTTCCACGAGTTCGAAGCGGATGCTTCCTCAATGAAAATTTGTCGCCAGGCGATCATTTTTGTTCGCGACTTCCAACCGTAGCTATTTCAACACAAAACAAGGATTTTGTTACAGATTGCGAGGAAATCGGAATTTAACATTTCACTCATGGAATGATGGAATGTTACGTGTTAATAATTTGACGATCATTAATCAGCAAGTGATGGTCATCGCCATTCAAACAACATTAATATGTTGAATTATAAATTGCAAGAGATTGTAGTACTTTGCAAAATAAAAAATAAATAAATGCAATCTGGATAATATGTAACATTAGTTACGTAACTCAATAACAGCTCTCACAGCTGCGAGTAACTGCAGAACTTGCAGAAATTATGAAATTGGTATACATGCGAAATACGTGCGAAATATGCGAGTACAATACGTGATAAAAAATTTTTTCGGCTAGTTCACAATTTGCGTTTTTCACGCTCTATCTATTTCGAATATCCGGATTAAAAAAAGAACCGACTACTTCTCGCTGTCAGGTCTGTCGCTGGCGTGTGTACTCGGCGCACTCGAGATGATATCGATTTCTGTGGCAATCAAATATTGGCCAATTCTGCCGAAAATATTCACCTCGAACGTTATCCGGAATCACGGAAAAAAATGAATTCAAAAATTTGCGCGAAGCAAGCAGTTGAAGAGTACCTTTCTCTCTGTGTAAGTGCAAGAATGCTGTGGAAGTGCAAGGCACATTGACTGAAAAGCGCGTCGAGAAATTGCGGAATTCATCTCAGAATGAGTGAAGCATATATCACACCGTGACACTAATAACGTCTAAACTACCTAACTCAATCTACACATCAGAGATTTTTGCGTTAAATTCTAAATAAATTTTTTATAAAAACTTATGCAACTTGACGTTTGTTTAACCCTTAGCTGGCACTATGGGGTATCAAAAAACCCCCAGGCAAGTTTAGCCAATTTTCGTCTAAAATTCACTTCGTTTCTCCAAATAAATACCTTTTTTTCAGTAATCACTGTCAGACTATTTTTTTTTCTGAAAGCGTTGTATTTGAAGAGTGTCCAGGTAATTTTTTAGCTTTTAATATCAAAAAGGAGAGTTTTGAATTTTTAAGTGAAAATAGTCATTTTTTCGTTCTTTTATCTTAAAAAAATTTTTTTTTCACAGTCACTATTAAATTTGATCAAAATAACCTATGGCACATGTTAAAACAAGTATCAAAGCATATCTGAGAATTTTTTCAAGTAAAGAAAATCAGTAGCTTCCTCGCAAGCATTTTTTATGCCTGGGGTCTCACGGCGTGCCAGCTACGAAATTCTGGAGAAATGTGCCAGTTATAAGGATTAAAATCCTTTGCAATCATTTTATCGAGTATTATATAGCTTCAAATTGTCTTGGAGTGTTTATTCCAAGATAGAGTAATAAATCTTAGAATTGCATTAGAACAGCTTACAACTCATTTTCTATTACAATTGAGATTAGGATCTAGAGCCTCACGTATAATAGGGCTAAATCTCGAAGGACGGTCTCTATGGTTAATGGTACTATAAAATTCCGAAACCGTGCGATGCAATGTCTGTGGACACCCGAAGGCACTCGAAGATATAAAGATGCTCAAAGATATTATACAAGGGTGATACCATAAATGTTCACAGCAATCAAAGTTCAACTGGTCTACTAGATAGTTTATAGAAAGCTTTTAGAAAGTTCTCGAGATTAAAATCTCGTATCGTCATATGTTGCTTCAATGAAAGTTGACCATTTTTTTCGTTTCTACTAATATCTTTCAAATAAAAAGAAGAATTAATAATAAAACGTCAGAGCTTCCAAGTAGCGTTCTTCATGGGAACGTTAGTTAATCACGCCCGGCAAGTATAAAGGGATCAGCTGTCCCGCAAGGAAATAAGAAACGAGAAGCTACGATATAAACGGGGAAAAGGGTACCTAAGGACGGACTCTCGTCGTCAGGCGTGAGGCCAATACTCGGTTCCGTGCTGCTGCCGCAATCCCCGATGCCCCCGCCGCTTCCGCTGCCGACGCAGCCACCACCGCCGCCACCACCACTGCCGCCGCCACCGCTGCCACCGCCGCCACCTTCGCCCTCCGCGTCGTGCTCGTCGTACTCTGAGAGCACCTTGTCCAACAGCTCGATCGATCGTTGCACATCGTCACCTCTGGAACAAACGTAACGTTTGATTCTATAGAGATTATGACCGCTCTGTAAACAGCGCGGATAGTTTCAACCCCAAACAGATGGAGAGGGTTTTATTATGACACCCACGATTCACCCACATACGAGTGAAATAAACAGAAACACTCGCCACTAATCTCTCTTCACTCGATAACCGTATTGTAAAATGTAATGAAATGGGACGTAAAGCTTATAAAAATGCCATAGATAGTTTCGAGCTATCTTTTAGTTGAAAAATTATATTTCCATTCTCCTTTTACCTCTTTCATCAAGTCGACGTATATCATCGTTATCTTTGGCAAAGTTACTATGTATCCTGTCGTTTCCCCTTATCTTATTATGGTCTCTACGCGCGTCCCACTTTCGTAAACGATAACCGATAAACACCTCGATAATTTTATACACTGGCGTAAACTATTTCCAGAGGGAAAGGGCAGTTAAAAAGCTCCAGTTTAATTAAAAAGAGAATATAGGTCACGTTAATCCTCAAATGTGCGCGTCGTGAAACAATCACGTAGCTCTAAATTAAAACAGCAAATACAGAGCGGGTTTAGAGTTTTCCATCTTCTTGACTTTCATTATAAAATGCACTTTTCACTGCGAGTGCACAAAAAATTCGCGCACTTAGGACAAATTTTTAGTTTTAAATTATAAATTTTATTTCACAATGTGCCATGTCGCTTTACAGTTATTTCAGAGATTTTCTTGTTTTTTCTAAAATTTTAAAAATTCATTACACGATATTTCGCGCGAACTCCAAATGCAGAATTACTACAAACACTATGCTCGTAATGCGATATTCGCGCGCCATTTAATGAAAGATTCTTTCGGTCGGTGATTTCTGGGTCAGTTCATCCGAGGCACCACGGGGGGTGATACTGCACTTTGACATCGCGGATCGACGGTGGTGGTGAGAACGGACGTTGCGGGGTCGAGCGCGGCAACGGTTTAGCAAACTTCGTTACTCCGTTACGTTCGTTGGGCGGATCCTATTTTATCTGGCGTGGTGTATACAGGACGCTCGTCGTGAATTACTGTGCAAAATCGATTATCCGGCATGGCACATTTATCATCCTTACTTAATTCGTTCATCGATAGACCTCTCGCGGTCGAAAAAGGGTGCATCTGTCCGACAGAGAAAAAGATTTCCCCATTAATGTAATAGAAAAAAAAATAATTGTACGTAGATCGAGAAAGTTTGATGTTATGAATTTTTCAAGTGAGAAAGGTGTAACTCCCCTACATAAGTATTTATACACTAAATCATAAGACCATAAGTTTACGTGTCTTCGTACGTATTGTCAAATGTACGAATCGATTTAGAGCTCTCTCGATGAAGAAAAATCTTGAAATCTACTTTTTACACCTTGTACATGTGAATCTAGACGAAGTAGTTATTGATCATTGGAAGATTGTGCCGCTCAAAGTATTATACAACAGAATACTTTTCAGGATTCTGATTCGTCTTAGGAGTTGAAACTCCGAATACCAAGAGAATTTACAGAAAGTTTCTTCAATCGCTTTATTTCAGAAAACTTGCGTAATTACAATACTGCTTCGTGGTTTAATAGTATAAAACGTAGTTACGATATCCTTATTGTCCAAAATATCAGGTTCACGCATAAGCGATCTTTCGAAGAACGGCTTTGATTTATTTTTATTTTTATCGTCGCAAAATGGGTCTCGAGACTCAGTGCCGGATTAAGGCATAAGCAAAATAAGCTAAGCTTAGGGCCCCGTGTTGCGAAGGGGGCCTTGTTCTCCTAGTCAATAACTACTAAAAAAAATTAAAAGTAAAAAAGAAAAATTTAAAAAGAAAAAAAAATTTTAAAGTAAAAGAAAATAAAAAAAAATTAAAAAATACAAAAAAAAATTTTAAAATCCCCATCGATAGATTCCCACCTTGACGTGGTGATGGAGCTTACTTGACTAAGAGGAATCTTTTAATAGCGATGTTTATTATAGGTCTTTGGGACAGGGCCCATTTACTGTCATAGCTTAGGGCCTCTGTATACCTTAGTCCGACACTGTCGAGACTGCAAAATGTCCTAATTTTGGGAATGCATTACTTGCTTGCCGAAATGCACTGAGTTATCACATTTTCAAGAACACGTGAGGATTGCGTGTTCTTAAAAATGCGTAATCCGGTTAGTTTTGTTGCGATATTTTGCAAACGATAAGGTGCTATCGCAAAAATGCTAGCTGGTGGATTTTTTTGTAAGAAATTAGATTGCAACAGTTGATAAAGCGGGATAGGAAATTTTGAAGTCTGATAAAGGCGTGCCATTGTCAACCCCTATCATATTTGACGTACACGTGACTTATCACGCGTCTCGAGACAAAAGTGAAATCTATAGTATACTCTGTTCATTATTATTAGCCCGCATTAACCCTCAGCTACTGTCATTAGTGGCTTCCTGCAAATTTTTGGAAACGAAACACCACTATAGTGACTCTCTTCTTTGTCTCGCAACCACATATTATATTAAGTGGACTATAATAAGTAGATTGAACTCCATGTAATCAGAATGGACCAAATTTAATCAGACTTAAGGGTTCCAAGAAAAGTCCCTAGGAACGCTGTCGGTGGAGAATAAAAAAACTTCACACTCGTATACTTGTATATTACTGAGCATCATGGAGGTAAAAGTAAGGAGTGTCAACTCTGTACTTCGATCTCAAAAACAGTTTTTTTTCGTAGGTGACGGTAGTATCGATAGAGGGTCAAGTATTCACACACATAAACACATACACACATGTATGTATATAGGTATACTATTATAAATCTTGTATGTATATTAGGGTGGTTCTTATTTTATACTACATCGAAAATTTAAAAAAAATTTTTTTTGTCTCACCCCTTAAAATGGTTCCACTTTAAGAATTAATCTTATAATAAGAATTAAATCCTTATTTTAGGACATTTAGACGCTCTTCGGCACTCTTTCCCGTTATCCGATTGAAATAAACTTTTATAGGAATTATTTTTTCATAAAATGGAACCATTTTAAGGGGTGAGATAAAAAAAATTTTTTTTAAATTTTAGATGTAGTATAAAATAAGAACCACCTTAATGTATATACATATATAAGAGCACACCTGTGACCTGACCAGTATATTTATGTATACTGTTGATCTATATATATGAGGGCCTTTCATTTTAGTGTTACCCTCTACAAAAAACATCATTTTTTGAGATGATATTTTTGTCGTCTCTCCTATAGGAGTTGACATTCCTTATCTCTATAGTCTTCATGCTGTGCATGATAGGCCGGTATTCATAGTCGGGTCTCATATTTAAGATCGTCTTAAGTTTATCTTTAGATGCTGTACGAATCAGTTTATTGGCTATGGAGTATCTGAAGATAAACTTAAGACGGTCTTAATTATAAGATCCGACTATGAATATCGACCATAGTGTGATAACCATTGACACTAGCCAATGATCATGATAGGTAAATTCATGGGCAAATCCTCTCGTTGTGACGCCAGCGCTGCAATTGGTAGAATTTTGATTCACTAACTTGTTTTTTCGGTCCATTTTCGACTTAGCACAATTCGGTCTTATTATAATCTCCATATTTGCGATAAAAACCGTTTTTATATGAATGTCATATCTATATGGGAATGTCTTCACATGTTTTTATCTGCATTTGTTCTATCGAAAGTCGCTTTGTTTTATCAGAAAACGACAGTATTTTCTGATAGTATATTCTCTCGATACATTATAAATATATTAGATATGAATCACTATTTTTAAGTTGGTGCGAACATATTATCGTCGTGTTTTTTCCAATATTTTTGCATTTTATTTTGTACTCTTTGATTGAGTGATCTTTAATAAATGTATCAATTGCCAGTGTGCACGTCAATTATTGCCCTCTTTCTTGACTCTTTGATTGATTTTGTAGATTTTTTACCCTAATATGTTGACAAAGTATAAAAATGGAAAAAAATAAAATGCAGTTGAAAACAACAGCAAAACATCGATCACGATACTAATATCGTTAACTCGCGTTTCACGGCAAAATTGTGCGTAAGTGACGTAGATCTGTGTTCAATGCAGCCATAATGTAAGGGTTAATTACCCTCGCAGCGAACAAGCAACCGTCGATAATGTTTGAAGCTCGGGGTGCACACTCTTCCGGGTCGTCGGCTATATTGGGACCACGGTGATCCCGATGTCTACGTACACGGTCGATAACCAAGGATTTAATTAGGCACGATGCCATCGAGGGATGACGCGAATAGGAATGAACGAGCAAAGTTGCGAGACAATTCAAATACCAACGCAATGCGGTCTTCCGACCGAGCTGTAATCACGATTGTTAATTACTGTGGAAGTATGATGACGACCTACGTTCATTCGGAATGTGACGCGAGGAAGGAGAAAAAAAAGCGACCCTCATCAAGAGTCAATCAATGGATCCTTTTCATCCTTCACCTGGTGATGAAAAGTTCATTAATAGATTTCACAATAGACATAAAAAAAATCAGCACTCTTTACAAGATTGAGATGCATATCTGTTTTAATTTCAGTAATTCAAAATATAAATAAAGATATTATAAAAGTATAAATAAAGATAAGAACAAATAAAGATAATTTTAATATAATATTTTTGTTCCTCTTTTTATGTTAAATTACTAAACCTCTCAAAGAAATTTTCTTAAATCATTGAACATTTCTTTATTGTGTGCACTAAAATACTTCTTTATATAAATAGAATTTTATATCTTCATCTTAGAATTTGATATTATTTTTGTCTTCAAAATTATATCACATTTATGATGATTTTATCCTTCTAAAGTACGTAAAGGATACTATACTCTATTCTTTATTGTTTGATCTTTTTCCTCCTTTATTATTTTTTTTTAAATTGTGTAAATTCAGATAGTAATCAAAAGAGGAAATATTAGTCGTCGGCTGCAACTCTTGACTCATTACACTGGCCTTGAGAATGAAACGCACTAATTTTTCGGGACAAAAGAATCGTGAAGTGAATACTTTGTGCAGAGTTAATATCTCAAAGAATAATTCTACCGTATAATAATCGTCGTAGTCACAAGTCAATGAAAGAGACGAATACTACTGATTGATCTTTGCCAGATTGGTAGTCTCTTGATAACTGCGTGCACATTAAAGCTATATGAGTCCACTAATCTCGATTCTGAAAAAGAATATTATTATCGGAAATACATGAATAAACTAATGCATTTTCATGTATATATTTTAAGCAATCTAAAAATTGAAAAATTCTCAAAATATTTCTATTACACAATTATTCGCGTAATAGTTAAAACAATTAGAAAATAGATTTGTTAATTTTCGCATTATCGAATCTGTGATAATGAGAAAAGTGTACCAATTCAAAATACGACTTATCTTAACTCTAGAAAAAATATACAGGATGTCTCAGACTAAATGTCACCCGTGTTAATGGCAAATTTCTGAAATCATTTTGAGATGAAAATTCTAATACCAAAATTCCCCGAGGCTATGATAATGTTTAAATGAAAATGGTTCAAAGTTACCCAATCAACTCGTCCAAAATCCCCGTGCTCAATCATGTCACTTTGCATAGCAGTGTTTTCAGCAGCAATTCTATTCTTGAAATTATAATTTTGAAACGTGTTATCTGTTGTAATTGCTTCTTATCTTTATTGTATTTATGCATAAATTATTAATTAATTGTAGCAATAAGGACAGAAATAAAAGACATGGATATTGACTTTGCGAAATGTGATACGTATCAAACTGTCAAAATCATCACATGAATTTTATCATACGTAAATGGATGGACTCTCATAATAAACGTATACAGACTAATATAAGCTATTACTAATGAATTATTTTTTTCATTTATGGTAAAATAAAATGTGTGAAATAATGTGTAAAAAAGAAATTTTTATAGCAATAATTTATTCAAAATCAAATTAAAAATTAAACGATATTGGCATGTCATTTGAAGAAATGCGATAAAACTTTGAATAAATCGAATAACTTAATAACTAACCTAATAACTTAAGTAATAATCATTTATTTAGTGCTAATAATAACAGAACATAATAAAAATACATAATTTTATTTTTATTAATACAATAATACTTATTAATAATAAAATTATTCACATTTTTAATCTAATATTTAATAATTCTTAAAAAATAAACTTAGATTAGAAATCATTTTTCATTCAAAATTTTCAAAATTATTCGTACTTCATTAAATAATTCAATACAAATAAATATTTTATACTGAACACTTAGCGCTGCTAAACAGAACAGAGAGAGAGAGAGAGAGAGAGAGAGAGATTAAAACAGTCACATATTTATTCGGTTTAGCAACGCCAATTCTGTTTAGCAGCGCCAAGTGTTTAGTATAAAATATTTATTTGTATTGAATTATTTGTATTAAAATATTTGTATTAAAATATTTGTATAAATCTGTCTACTTAATATTATTACAAAGAGTAATAATAAAGTAATAAATTTTTTGGTTTGCATAAATACCCATTTTTATAGTTGGCGTAATTTTTTTATATCATTACTTTTTTAGGAAAAATTTGAGTAATCTTTTACCGAAAGTTTTCAACATATATTAAAGTTGTTTTTTACAAGAATTCTTTTTTGAACGCGTTCTCTCGCGATGCGTATACTTGGCGCTTTTTTGTACCTTTTTTTTTTAAGGTAATTTGTTGTGATTTCACATATTTTGTAGTACTAAATATCTTAAGGTGCGGATAAACGATATGTAGTTTAGCAAGCTTATCAAAAGTCAAAAAAAGGAGAAGATTCGTAAAATAATACACTTTATATTATTGATATGATTTTCTATTTCGACACTTCCTGGTTCCTGGAATTCAAGAGAGAGAAACAAAGAGGCAATTTTAAACTAGAAATAGAATTCTTTTAAATTTGTTTTAAATTTATTTCTTTTAAAATCTACATTGTTGTTTTCATGTTTGATTTCTAATATTTTCATACCTCAAGAAATACAAAAGAACAAAGAAGCAATTTTAAACTATAAATGTAATGAAAATAAGATTTATGTTAATTAATATGTTACTCTTGAGCGTCTTTTTTCTATTCTCTTAAAATATATATTGTTATTTTCCATATTTGATTTCCAATATTTTCATACTTTAAAAGAACAAAAAGGCAATTTTAAACTAGAAATGTAATGAAAATAAGAGACTTTTAGCTCCTCATATAATTCTAATCAAAATGTCAACGATACTCGCAATCCTCGCAATAGTAACGTCAGAAAGAGATCGCGAATGATACATTGGCTAAACTAGAAATTTTTAGTACCGACAGTAAATATCAAAATTGATATTATTGACTAGCATCAACTATATTATCAATGGATTAGAAGGATAGCGGACTTCACCTCTCACTGCGGTTCCCCTTGCCTGCACTTGACGACCAATAAACGACGTTCTGTAGCACATTTATTCACCGCAGCCCTCCTTGCCAATACTTTAAAATGATGACGACGACTAAGAAAACGGAGTTTCTTAATCTTAAATTCATCACATTTAGACTTTGCTTCGCAATATCTCCGCTCGTAGGGCACATAGGAGAAAAATAAAAATACTTTTCTTATGCAAATCAATCTCAAGCTATCCATTAAGCCTACTTAGAAGTTGATCGGATCAGCCGTTATTGAGATCTGATAATCGAAGAGTCTCTCAAAACTTGGTCTCGCGTAAAAAAGTCTCGGTCTGTCTTAGGGTGCGGTCCCATGGACTGACATTTTCGCGTAACGCGTATCGCGTAACCAATCAAATCTTTCTATTCTTTTAGATTGTTCAACAGAAATATTAAATATCGTAATTGATTGGTTACGCGATACGCGTTACGCGTAAAATATTAGTCTATGGGATCGCACCCTTACGCTTCGTATCGCGCTGTACGCGCTGCGTACTTGGCGCAAAACACGTGCCTCTTGATCTCTAATCTAAGTTTATTTTGAATTGTTAAATATTGGATTAACAGTAAATAATTTTACTATTAATAAATATTATTAATAGTAAAAGTAAAATTATGTATTTTTATTACATTCTTTATTAAATGATAATATAATAGTATTTTTTTTATTAACATTAAATTAATTATTGTTACTTGTTGATTTATTCAATACTTACTAGATTTATTCAATATTCTATCTATCTCACCTTTTTTCAAACATCAATCAATGCCAGTATCATTTAATCTTTAATTCGATTATGAATAAATCGTCAATATGAAAAATGTTTTTTTTACCAACGCATTATCCTATTTTGTCATAAACGATAAAAGTAATTTAATAATAATAGCTTTATATTGATCTGTGTCATTTTTACCATCAGAGTCGTGAGAGTGATCTGTACATTTTTACCATCCATTCATTTACGGTAAAATTCATACGACAGATTTGACAGTTCGATATGAATCACATTTCACAAAGTCAATACTCATTTCTTTTATTCTGCTACTGTTACTTACGATCAATTAATGATTCACACATAAATACAATAAAAATTACATAGATAATATCTATGCAAAATTATATCAGTTTCGACAATATAATTGATGCACCTGAAAACACCTTCACTACTGTGCAATATGACATAACTCATTGTTAGCGCGCGAATTTCGAACAACTTGATTGGACAACTTTAAACACTTTTCATTTAATTTCACTATTATAGCTTTGCCATTTTGATTAGGATTTTCGTCTCAAAAATCATGTCAGGAATCTGTCATTAACGGGTAGTATACTTGGTCAGGGACACTCTGTACTGGCACGATAAAAGCGTGACGCATCGCGGTGACGTGTCGTAAATTCTTTTCATTTTTCCCTAAGTTAAATCATCTGATCGCCTAGCAATCACATAGCCGAGAAAACGGTCCACAAGATATCTAAAAAGATCCCTGAAAGACGTCTGCAGATCACGTTGTCTCTTTGACAGCTTCGGACCTCC
>CABEGB010000699.1:328418-442136 GCA_901521435.1 Crematogaster levior | reverse complement strand
CGTTCGAGAAAATATATTGATTTTTTAGAATCATCACTATTGTTTCCTACTCACAAAATTTTTGTCTGCCATGAGGAGCATAAGCTGACTTATGCAAGAGTGCTTTCCTTTCTCGTCATTTTCCTATTCCGCTATTTCAAGCTTTTCTTGAAATGTTTCACGGTATTCACGGCGAGTGGCTCGAGCACTTAGACGGACGTTTGTTGAACATATTCCTCTCCTCAGAATCGAAATCTTTTCTGAAGATTGACTGTACAATGTACGGCGTTCTTAAACGGGGATTCCTCGAGGCATCTTTCGGAAGTATTCGCGGCAGAATCAATACTTTCCTTGAACTCCGCAAGTCGGTAAACATCGTACATGTGAGATAGCGTGTGTGTGCGAGAGTTTGTGCTCGCTCGCGGCTTAAAGGGGGAAAGGACAGTTTCCGGAACGTGTCGCGAATAGTAAAGCTCTGGAGGACATCTGCACGAAAATTTTGAATACGATACATAATCTCTCAAGTGGTGATGTATCTTTTTCAAGTGTACTTTATAAACTTTTCGTCATCCTGCACGCTCGACAAATGTAAGAACGAGAAGCAAAATCATTTTATTTCCTCGAAATCGAAGAACCGACATCAGATCACTGTCACATCCTGAACGTTCTCCAATTGTTTTATGACACTCCATCGTGATCGTCGGCACGTTTAGATCCATTTCCCTTTCTTCACGCGGACAAGTTTCGAGAGTTTACAGTGCTCGAGCATCCTCCGGCTTTCGAAGCGAGAGACACTCGACATCTCTCTTCGTGTCGTAGAAATCGACAGACACCAGCGTCTGCGAGGTATCGGTAAGGTGAGGCGATCGTGTAATTTATAACGGCCAGGTATATCGATTATCTTGTGACCCAATTCCGACTGGATATCGAGTTCCTGGGCTGGCATATAGAATTTCCGTGTCCCACCGCTGCACGCACTTATACGCGTGCGCCAAGTATGGACTGTTCCACGTGCAAGGGTGGAGATCCTGGAAAGTCACACTATTCTCACGCGTCTCCCGAATGTACGCGTCCGAAGGATCGTGCAGCCTTCACCAAATATACCAAAGACGCTTCTTCACTTTAAGTTATTATTTATTAAGTATTCTAAATAATATTTATACATGCTTATGTTGCTGCCTTATGTTGTTAACTCTTAGCTGGCACTGTAGGGTAAGTCCCAAAAGCCCCAGACAAGTTCAGCCAATTTTCGTCTAAAATTCACTTTATTTCTCCAAATAAATACCTTTTTTCCAACAGCCACTGTCAGACTATTTTTTTTCTAAAAGTGTTGTGTTTCAAGAGTGTCCAGTTAAGTTTTTAGCTTTTAATATCAAAAAGGAGAGTTTTGAATTTTTAAGTAAAAATAGTTCTTTTATCTTAAAAAAAATTTTTTTCACAGTCATTTATTAAATTTGATCAAAATAACCTATGACATAGTAAAATAAATATCAAAGAATATCTGAGAATTTTTTCAAGTAAAAAAACCATTTTTTATGCCTGGGGTCTCAAACGGCCCAGTGTGCAAACTAAGAGTTAAATACAGGGCGTTTCGAAAATTATTATTTATCTAGCAAAGTAAGAGGAGTTGTGTGGGAAAATGACCTATTTGTATGATTTCATGTACATATTTACAAAATAAGAATATTTGCATTTAATTATATTTAAATACTTGTCTTATGATTTTATAATTTTGTGTTTTCTCAGGCCTTGCTATCCGAGATCGTTCTTTTCAGAATGTTTAGTTTAAATGAGATATATCTCAAATTGACAATGTCGACACTTCTCGCTTGATAACAGATTGATACTTTAACAAGATCTTCTCGGACATCCAAGTCACATTTAAACGTAAATTCAAAATATAGATTCCGTTCTTTCAAATTTCCATAAGAGTTCACAAATCGCTTTATTCATTTATATTGTAAACTTGTCGCTAATTGCGTTACATATCATTCCTTTGTTTCTATACACTACATAAACACGTTCTTGCACGCTTAAGTTAAATGTTAAGAATATATGTAAAATCACTCAAATAAGTCATTTTATAATTTCTGTTACTTCATAAAACCGTTTGGACTTTTGATTAGTTTGAAATATTCCATGTGTATATACTTGTATTTAAAATTAGTTGAATACACCAAAATATTTTCGCATTTTTAGAGATATAGATCACATTTTTTCAATATTTCATCAAATTCAAAATATTTTTGTACAAGGTTTTCTGTTGCATTTACATGTTTGTATTTTATCATGGAACTATCAGTATGTATTTTTTTCTACCTCTCTCTCTACCTTATTTAAATAACTAGATGGAATACAAAAGCGTGTATAATGAAAAAATCGTTAACGTCTATGAACAAATTTTTTCCTGTACTTATAATTATAATTACTTTTATGGTGCGTGAACATTTCCTAATTTAATTATATTCATGCATGAGCATGTGAGGGATCTCGATGATCGTAATTCATTAAGAATGTTTCAGTATTTTTAATTGCGCGATTCAAGCCATGAATTCATTCATATTCGCGCTACGTTAATTCTTGCAGCAAACGTGCCTTTCGTTAGGATTTGCAGGTTCTCTAAAATAAAAATAACAGGATATTTGTAATTTGCAAAATCATAGATATACATAGAATTAAAAATGGTGACCCTCTCAACTGTTCACAGTAGATATGCTGCATTCTTCGTTCTATAGAATAAAAGGTCACGAAGAGTGAAGAGCCGACGTTTATTGGCACGTGAGCCGATATCGACGGCTGATGACCTTCCGCGAAACGTCTGCAAGTTAATAGCCCTCCATCGACTACATTTCGTTGCCAAGAAAATACTGTCCATTCAGATAGCTCGTCGAACCCCAATATCTTACCAAACGATATCTCACGTGCATGCAAGGATCTCGCTAGACAACTCGCACAATACAGTCTGTCGTGTAGCATAGGTTTTCGTCGGTCAACTTCAAGACTGCCTTCTCCGCACGTGACAATATTACGGGCTTACGAAGGAAAAAAAAACGGTGTCTCGTCATATCGCACGTCATTGCGTATTTACGATAGCACGACTGTCCATCCGCAATAATGGCCTGCGCTTCATCTCGTATTCCACGCCACGTTCCTGCCGATAGTCACGCAATGACCTGCCTCGTCGTCGCGAACCTAATCCCTCCTCTATTCCGGTTGCGACTGCATGATATAATTTAACAACTGTGCAGAAACCACGTTATCACGCGACCAAATGACAACGTAATTGTCGGAATTCCGTGCGTGCGAACTAATGGATTGTAATACGACGACGTCGGTTGGCTTTTCACATAGAGGTAAAATGCGCGATGTCGTCGCACTGAATGGACTTTTTCCGAGGATTTTATCGTCCGCGTAATATTCGAAAATATTTGGACGGTAAACATTATCCTTTCATTCCGCCCGACGTTACGTTTCAACCTCACGCCAACGTAAATGCGAGTAAGACGTTTCGCTTCTATCCCAAGTGAGATTAAAATTCGAAATATCAAGTCGCTGATTTTATTCATTTCTAAGAATTACCGCAACACTCGATATATATTATGTGTATGCATCAAACATCCAGATGCCTATTCACACTTTGCAAAAAGATTTCTTGAAAACTCTATAACTCTCCAGTCACTTTCGTTCAAATTTCTATGTGGTAAATTATAGTAGGGGGAACCAGGGATAAAAGTAACGCGGGACAAATGTAACAAACTAAAAATTACTAAAAAAAAATATTTATAATTACGAATCTATCCACGGTTATACAACGTCTTTTAAACGTCCCTCTCACCTCAGTAGCGCTCGAAGCTCTGTCGTGAGAGGTTGTGTGTCTGTTGCATCGATGTCATAAATTGCATTGGAAATTTAGTTTATCCCTTTATTTATTGTTTATTATAAATGAGTCACTACTGCCTTTAAATAGTTTGATGCATATTTTGAGGTTAGTTTATTTTATAACATTATAAATATTTGATCAATTGTGGCAAAAATCTATGTCGGAACAAAAGTAACAGACTGTTACTACTGTCCCGAAAACAATAATTGTTATTGGTATTGATTTCTATTTATTTATATATATTTCTCTTATAAAAACGTTCTTATTATTTTAGAATGTCGAATATCGACGAAAAAGAAAAACAGATAGAGGCTGCGTCCGAAATATACAAATTGGCGGCAACAGATCACAGTATTTCATATTATTTTTAATTTTTTTGTTTTCTTTTTTTGTTTATCTATATGAATATCAATTTCAAGATTTCAGAAATTTATGATTTTTCAATTTTTTAATTAATTTTCTTCATCAATAATTGCTTAACCTTAATTTATAAGAATAATAGTTTATGTTGTGATATAAAAGAGGAGTTCCTTGTGATATTAAAAATTTTTGTTTATTATATGTTTGTATAATTTCGTTTATTTTATGATTGAATAATTTTATATTCGTATAATTTTGTTTTTATAATTTTGTTTCATTATTTATGTTTAAAAATGTCCAGAATTATTTGAAAAAAGTTTATAAGAAATAAAATGTTTCACTATTATTGATTATATGTTTGTTTTAATTTTATTTTACCTTGTTAAAATCAACCTTTAGCCCTGTTACAACTAACCGTAGGGGCAATCGCAACAAATCTCGATTTTTATAAAATTCGATTTTTCCACGTAATTGTATAATGTGCAAGTTTTATCTATACCAAATAATAAATCAAGAATGCATTATAATCTTATGAGATAGAAAAAGTTTATAAATAAACAAGTAAATCGAAGATATCAACACAAATAAGCAAAATGTTACGTTTGTCCTTGATCTCCCTTGTCTCTCCTATTTTTTTAAGTAAATTTAGAATAAGTTTAATTATTTAACAATTTAACTAGAGAAATATGGTATACTATTTACGACCTGCGAGCTTGGTAGCCTAGTAATATTTCCATGTGAACTTTGTTTTTTATCAACTCAATAAACTGCATGTCGATCATTTGTTGGTTTTAAAACACAGACATCCATTGGAACAATAAATTTACATATTTAAATCAATTAATCGATTTAAATTTTTGAGATTAATAAGCATCCTATTTAAATCGCTGTAAAGAAATTTATTGCGAAAAATATCACCTCATGCCTCAGTTGTTGAATTGACTAACAGTAAGACATTCGCTCTAGGGAGTCGGAAAGTTCCAGGTTCGAAACCTGGTTGATATTTTTTGTGTAAAGAACACATATAGTTGCTTTTCAAACAAGATAGTTGTTACAAATTGTAAATTAAACAGTTTTGTGAACAGTAATTGTGTTTCCTTTACGCAAATTAATTTATCTCATTCTGTGCATAAAAGTACACTTGCTAAAGAATAAAGTTACGAAATATTTTATACTCTATTTAAAAATGCGCTAGAATAAAATATAAAATATCTCGTAGGCTATTGATTTTTCGACAACTCTACCTTAATACTTTTATATGCAGAAGATTTAACGAGAGAAATCATATTTTTTTAAAATCATATAATTCCATTTAAAAAAATAACGATGGCCTTTATATGACCTTGAAAAGTTAATTTTTCGAAAATTAATTTTACTATTATTATTTATCTCCTTACAAACCATGCAACTTTTGTCTGAAGCATTTTTTTCTGCAATTAAAAATAAAAAAGTTTTAGAGAGAGATGTAAATTAAAATAGAATATTCTGTGTATATTAATACATAATGTATAAATTAGTTCGTTATGTATGTATGTTTGTTTATACACGAGAACCACTGGATTCTGATTTTTATGAAAATTTTACTAGATAATTTTATTATTTATTTTTTTAGCATATGTAGAATTACTCTACCATAATCAGAAGCGGAACAATACTACAAAAATGCAAAGTTATTTTTGTTTTTATTTCACCATTTCACGAAATGCTGGCCAAACTATGAGAAATATACTAAAATGATGTATGAGGAGTGAAAAGGACTTATCATTTTCTGAAAAAAATATCAGCGACGACTCTCAAAATCAATAGTTTACTCATAATAACAATTTTAATATTTTAATATTTTTAATTTTCAGTTAATTATTTGATTTACATTAAAGATAGTGTAACAGCTCTTTTAAACTAGAATGACCAAATTAGCAAAATCGAATGCAACCTACTGGATTATTTAGTACTTACTTTGTACTATTTTGTATCACCAAAAATAATATTATACTCCGTGCCATTTAAGAAAAAATCGTGATGCTGCTAACGTAATTTGAAACTAGTAAGACCACAAAAAAAATAGTAACTTTGAAATAGCTGAATCGATTTACATAAAGTATTTTTGGTTATATAAAAAAGATCCTAAAAATTCTTTTATGAAAATTTTAAAGGAGATCTAAAAGTCACCATAACAGAAGATTAATGATACGACTGAAACGATTTTAAAAGCGCATCCGACATTATTCTCAAAATTCTAAGGAGTATTTCTATGAAAATTTTATGGTGAACCGATATACACACAGGCGAAGCTTGCAAAAGCTGATAAATAATAAAAAATTTCAAACAAAACTTACATTATAATATTTTGCTAGGAATAAAAATATAATATTCTCGTATTTGTGAATGAAAACAAAATTCTTTAAAGAAACAATTCTAACAAGCATTCCGCGAATTCAAAATTAAAAAAAAATTTCTTAAAAATTCAGTTTCTCCACACAAAAAAGATGAGAATCCAGATTTTCCCGAGAAGTCCAGATTTTACACAATTTCCAGTTATTTTCACGTAGATAATAAAGATGATAAATGTCTCCCGTCGAGACATAATCGATGATGCGTGATCAAAAGAATTGCTCACATAATACGAGGATATTGTTACAGCGTCTTTAAGCCAGATCTGCGTCAAGGGACGGACAATGTCATTAGCCACGGATGCGTACAGCCATAAAAAGAAATGTCTCATTAGTTCGGAGGCGGGATACGCGAGTTCTCAACGACAAAGCAAATTAGGAGTCGCCGCCGGCTATTGAACTCCGCTAGCAAGAAAGAGTCAGGATAGAGCGCGCCTAAACGGACTAAAAAGTTGACGCGCGTTCGCGAGCGAGGACGAAGCGAGAGACGCGGGGAGGCAGTCGTCGTCGAGCTCGAGTCGTGACAAGAGCGATACGTACGCAGATAATCCGCGGGAAAAACCCTATCTATCCCCTCTTATGTATCGAACAGTGAATAAAGAGCGATTCCATATTCTCATAAAAGTGTTGTACTTAACATCTGGCGACCGTGACAGGATTTTGTAGATAAGGAGATTGTGGATTCGAGATCTGAACGTTTTTCGTTGTCTTAACGTCGCGACGAAACGTGGGTGCAGGCAAGATGGAGACAGTAAAGAAGCAGAGGAAAATCCTCCGCTCGGCTTTTACAAAGGCACTCAATGCCTTCGCAGTAAAGATGGACAGCGACTGTTCGAGAGAAGAGAAGCTGGTGGCTTTCCAGTTTCTAGAAACGAAGATGACGGATTTGGATACGGTACATTCTGCGTACAATCAGTTGTTGTTTCAATCGGACATGGAAGATGCCGATATAGCAAAGGAGCTGGAATCGGATGACGCATACAAGACACATTTTTTGACGGCAAAGATGAAGGTAACACCATCGATGCCGGAAAGCGCGCCGAGAACAGTTTTGACGAACATGGTAAAAACGTCGAAATTTCCCAAGCTAGAATTACCAAGATTCAGTGGTAGTATTAAGGATTGGCTGCCGTTCTGGAGTCAATTCAAGAAGATGAACGATGACCCTTCGATCACCAATGAAGATAAATTTCAATATCTACTACAGGCTACCGTTCCAGACTCGCGCGCGAACGAGCTCGTGAAAAGTTTCCCGCCAACGGGAGATAACTATGAGAAAGCAATCGCGAGTTTGAAGAATCGTTTCGGTCGTGACGACATTATCGTGGAATTTTACGTGCGCGAGCTGCTCAGCCTCGTGTTGCAGAACGCTGTGAAGGGTAATCAGAGGTTATCTCTCGCAAGTATTTACGACAAGATCGAGTGCTACATACGAGCGTTGGAATCGCTCGGAGTGACGACGGATAATTGTGCCGCCATGTTATATCCGTTGGTAGAATCGTCTCTACCGGAAGAGGTCCTTCGTGCGTGGCAACGCAGCGGACAACGAGAACAAAGGAGGGGCGAGGGACAGCCGGAACCTACCGATCGACTGGCAAGACTTCTCACGTTCCTGCAGGCAGAGGTGGAGAACGAAGAGCGTATCGACATGGCATTGACCGGATTCGGCTTATCGACCGAGCACGAAAAGAAGAAGCCGAAGGGAAAAATAGAGCCGTCTAAAGACACTGCGAGCGCAAGCGTTCTTCTTGTCGCGAAAGAACAAAAGAGGCCGGAGTGTATATTTTGTAAATCGAGCCACGATAGTCAGAGTTGTGAAAGCGCGCGTAAATTGTCGTTAGAGGAGCGGAAAGAGATCGTCAAAAAGGAGAATTGCTGTTTTAATTGTTTGAAACGCGGACACATCTCGCAAAGATGCAGAGTTAAGTCGAAATGTGATTGGTGTTCGAGACGACACGTTCTTTTAATGTGCCCGGGCATACTTAGTAAAAAGGATGCGTCTATAAGTAAACCGGACGATAGCGAAAAGACGGTCGACGATCATAACTTAGCCGCGTTATGCGAGACCCCGGATGTTTGTCTACAAACGCTTCGAGTAAAATTGTATTCCGAGACGCGTGAAAAAATAGTAAGGGCGATTATTGATACTGCTTCGCAACGCTCGTATATTCGTGCCGATGTCGCTCGAGAGTTAGGCTATGTATCACTCGATAAAGTAGAAGTCACGCATTCTCTGTTCGGGGGAATTAAATCGGAGTGTAAGACGCACGATATCTTTAAGGTTCGGATCAAGAATTTGGATGATTCATATAGATGCAACTTTTCGGTAATGAATCAGAATGTTATTTGCGGGTCCATCGCGAGTATTAAAAGAGACAAATGGTTAGACGAACTACAGGCAAAAAACATACATCTAACAGACGTAGGAGATAAGAATAATTCTATAGATCTTCTTATCGGGGCAGATGTAGCAGGAAAATTGCTTACCGGTAGGAAATATGATTTGCAAAACGGATTAACGGCTATCGAGACATATCTAGGCTGGACAGTGCTAGGGAAAATGCCCACAAAGGCTAATGAATCTGTCGCGGCGGTAACAATCTTAACGATGTTCGTACAAGAGACCAATCCGTGTGATATGTGGCATTTGGATACTATTGGTATCAAAGACTCGATCGAGAAAACGGATAAAGCGGAAAGAGACATACGAACGCGAGAATTTTTGATAGAGACCGCGAAAACAAACGCCGACGGTCGGTACGAAGTTAAATTACCGTGGACGGAAGATCATATGCCAGTTTCCAGTAATTATGAGATTGCGCGTAGTAGGTTGAAGAAATGTCTCGATAAATTAGCAGCACAGAAACTTTTTGAAGCCTACAATGACGTTTTTAAAGAATGGCTGGCCGAAGGTATCATCGAGCGCGTACCTAACGACGAGATTGATAGTCCAGGCCATTATCTACCGCACCGCCCAGTATTGAAAATGCATAGCACGACTAAAATAAGGCCTGTATTCGACGCATCAGCCTGTAAAAAGGGGTATCCGTCTTTAAATCATTGCCTCGAAAAGGGACCTAACTTAATCGAATTAATACCGTCGTCCCTAAATAGATTCCGAGAAGGGGAAATCGGGGTAATATCTGATATAAAGAAAGCCTTCTTGCAAATAGTCGTGGATAAAGCAGATTGCGATTTTCTACGTTTTTTCTGGATCATGAACGACGAAATTGTGGCTTTTCGTCATCGTCGTGTAGTTTTTGGATTAGCTTGTAGCCCGTTCATATTGGCAGCGATTCTTGAGTTACATTTGTCAGCATCTCTCGTTGATTCGGATAGGAAGAATTTGATAGAGAAATTGAAGAAATCATTTTATGTGGATAACTGTATCGCGAGCGTGGACTCAAAGGATGAATTAGAAACGTTCATTGCAGAGGCTACAGCTCTTATGTCCTCAGGCGGGTTTGAACTTCGCGGATGGGAAAGCTCCGGAAATGCGGAGCAAAATGAAACGACACTCGTGTTAGGCATTATGTGGAATAAAAGAAAAGACACGATAGCGATAAATCCGTCCGTGCTTGATATGGGTAACCCCGAGGCGATAACAAAGAGAACGATTCTGTCTGCGACACATAAAATTTTTGACCCTATAGGCTTTACATGCCCCACGTCGTTGCTACCTAAATTACTAATTAAAGAGTTGTGGGCGGATAAGATAGACTGGGATATAAAGGCTACAGAAAGTCAAACTAGTAGATTCACGAATTGGTTAAATGACTTGCCTGTGTTGAATCAGATCGAAATTCCGCGAAAATTAGGCAAAGGTAATCTGACGTTGCATACCTTTTGTGACGCAAGCGGTTTTGCATACGCTGCGGCGGTTTTCGCGCGAATTGAACATGAAAATGGCATAAGCGTTAAACTTATAAGTGCGAGATCGAGGATAGCACCGGACAAAGCGACAATCCCACGATTGGAATTGATGGCAGCCACTATAGCTGTCAGACTCACAGCTTCGGTAGCTAAATCTTTAACGCGGAAAATTTTAAATATAACGTTCTGGTCGGATTCAACTACAGTCCTAGCATGGATCAAACGCGATGCACCGTGGAGTACTTTCGTCTCAAACAGAGTAAAAGAAATTCGATCGTTTAAAGAATGCGAATGGAGACATGTACCCGGAGCTTTAAACCCCGCTGATCTTCCGTCGCGTGGATGTAGTCCATCGCAATTATTACAGTCCGAATGGTGGCTAGGCCCTAAGTGGTTATATGAAACGAAAGTAAACTGGCCCAAGGTAAACGACGAATACGTAGAGGAAAAAATAGAAAGCGAAATAAAGAAATCGGTATTGATAGATTTAGTTGACATAAAGGATTCTACATTTAAAGTCGGTCATTATTTTTCGTCGTATAATAAACTAGATTCCTAGCATGGATGGATGCACCGATTCATCAAGAGGGGAAAAAAGAATTCTCACAAAACACGTGAAACGTCTAGGGTCTTGGCTTTATCCGAAAAACAGCGAAAGGAGCTACATTTAACATTTACGGAAATAAAGACGGCGGAGATTAGATTATTTAAGTTCTTGCAAGATCAAATGTTCATTTCTGCACCGAAAAACAAACTAGCGTCTTTCAAGACGATGCGAAACAAGGAGGGTTTACTTGTCTTAAAGACTAAGATTGTCAATCGTATAGATGACTTTAATTTTCTGTGTCCCATTCTTTTGGACAGTACTCACGAAATAATTCACATGTTAGTCAAGGAAGAGCATGAGATGTTAGGTCACGCGGGAACACAGATAGTTATGTGCCATCTACGCGAAAGATTCTGGATTATTTCCCTTCGTAAGATAATAAAAACGATTATTTCTAATTGTGTAGTTTGTAAAAGACAAAAGGCAAAGCGCATGGAAAGCGAAGCTCCTCCCTTACCTGCCGATCGGGTTCGTGACGCAACAATTTTTGAGATTGTCGGTATAGATTTCGCAGGACCTTTATTTCTTCGCGGTGGGGGGAAGGGATGGATATCTATTTTTACGTGTGCAGTGTATAGAGCTGTACACCTGGAGCTAGCCTCAACGCTATCTACACAGGGCTTTTTAGAATGCTTACGCAGATTCATAGCGAGACGCGGACGCCCACGTACGATATATAGCGATAATGGAACTAATTTTACGGGTGCCGCTAATGCGTTAAATAAGTTGAATTGGGAAACGATTGCTAAGCATAGTTCGGCGATACAGATAGAGTGGCATTTTAACCCACCTTCTGCACCTTGGTGGGGTGGCTGGTGGGAGAGGCTTATAGGAGTTTTAAAAACGATATTGAGAAAGATCCTAGGGAAGGCAAGTCTCTCTTATGAGAGTTTAAACACGATTTTATGCGACGCAGAAGCAATAATCAACGCTCGCCCTCTCACATACATTGCGGAAGATCCTGACGATCTCAAAACATTGTCACCGTCTATGTTTCTCCAGGAAATTCGAGAGTTCGGCGTGCCGGATTGTGATATACTTTGTCGAACGAAATTAGATAGGAAGTGGAGACACCGACAGAAAATTAGGGACGACCTCCGGAAAAGATTCCGCACAGAATATTTAGGTCAGCTATTGTTAAAGAACGGCAAAAACGAAAATCGTAAGATAGACGTCGGCGATATTGTTTTAATTGGCGACGATATACATAAGCGCATAGATTGGCCCCTTGCTCGCGTGATGGACGTGATACCAGGACGAGACGGTTTGAACAGAGTACTAGTCTTAAAGACCAAAAACGGCGTCCTGAAAAGACCGATACAACGAGTTTATCCGTTAGAAATTACACGAGGAGAGGTGGAGGCGAATAAGAATTTATGTAAGACAGCGAAGTTGAAGAAAGTTAACTCTAAGACCAACAAACGTATTAATAAGGGTAACGACGACAAAAGTTCAGTTGAGAGGCGAGAGGACGAGAAGCCCAACGTCGTTGTTTCAAGGAGCGGTCGAGTCATTAAGAAGCCAGATCGTCTGGAATATGTCTAGTTTAAGTTAGTTGTAAGAATTATACATTTTGACGCCGATGTTCCGTCCATAGTTTACGTTGTACTCGGTACTTTGTTTTTCGTTCAGTAAGTAAGTTGATTTTGTGGTTACGACCCATGTCGAGCGATTAACGCCGAGAATTTTATGTTTCACGATCCTTTTTCCACAAAAGGGGGGGAGGATGTCCTAGCAAGAAAGAGTCAGGATAGAGCGCGCCTAAACGGAAAAAAAAGTTGACGCGCGTTCGCGAGCGAGGACGAAGCGGGAGACGCGGGGAAGTAGTCGTCGTCGAGCTCGAGTCGTGACAAGAGCGATACGTACGCAGATAATCCTCGGGAAAGCCCTATCTATCCCCTCTTATGTATCGAACAGTGAATAAAGAGCGATTCCATATTCTCATAAAAGTGTTGTACTTAACAATTAAAGCACGTTCGATTTCTCCTGCTCTACGTCGATTAAATAACTGAATAGATAATAGGCAAGTTTCTGCCAGTATTTCCCAAGCATTTAAAGAAAATTGTTGCTTTAATGTATCATAAGCTGTTTTTAGTCTATCATTTAAGTAAGTCTCCAACTTTTTAATATCATCTTGAGTTGGCAATAATTTTCTTGAATATCTTTTCTTCTTGTATTGAGTCTCAATAGCGGTTCGAGCAATAGAAGATGAATAATCTTCTGTTATTAGATTTAAAAATTCTTCTGCAAGTTTGCGTTTTTCCTTTTCGCGTCTTTTTATCATTACAGTGATACATCGCTTACATAGTTGTTTTAATAACGTGCCCAAAGATGTTGCCAATGGAGGAATTTTAAAACCAGTTCCTGATTCATTTAAACCTGCTAAAGTTCTGATAGCTTTGAGACAGTCATCATAATGTTCTGGAACAAAAATTGTAAAGAGATCATCGACTTTGTCATTTTGATTCTTTATTTCAAGAAGTAAGCGACCAATCTGACGTAACTTTTGTCGAATCATATCATAAAAATGAGGATCTTGATATTTTTCACATAATTTGTTTCCAAAATTAATGGCTAACTCATCATATCTTATAACTTTTGTAACGCTATCATCCCTCATTGTTGGAAAAACGCGTTCTCGCAAAATTTTACAAGAAGATTCATGAATTCGGCCTGTAATTCTTCTTGATTTAGATAATATAGTTCTATTTTTTGCAGAATTTAGTTTAGTACATCTTCTGTAATGATGGCGTATAGCTGATGTGGAATAGCTACCTTTGCAATTACTACACGTAGAGAAATTAATAGCATTTTTATTATGTTTAGTATTAGGACGTCGCATAACTTTCAATTCACCTGTGTTGACATCTTTATTTGTATTAAAATAATATTGGCCATTTTTACGAATTTTTTCAATCAAGATCTTGCGTTCTATTCGTTCTATTCGACCCTTGGGAATACAAAAAATATCTTTCACTTCTTTTATATCTGTATGTTTTCTACTAAGGTGACGACTCAGTTTGGATTGTTCCGTTTTACAATAAATACAAAAATCTTTTTTGCTTCCAGATTCTACAGTTTTTACAATCATATTTGTATCATCTGGTGCACTATGCCCAAGATTATGTGAAATTTCCAGAGATGAATTGCATGATGTTTTAGAGAAATTTGAATTTCTATTATTCAAAATTTTAGAATTTTCTTTATCCACTATATCTTCTGAATCCGAAGTATCCGGCATGTAAGAGGAATCACTTAAATTAGTTTTTGAAGTACTATGGCTTATTTTATCATCATTTTCTGTAAAAAATAATATGTTCATTATTATTCACTTGCTTCTCCATATGAAAATATCAAAATTATTAATATTAATATTTTTATTATAAAATTACAAATTCTATAAAAAATTGTTACCTTCTCTTATGTTTTCAAAATTTGACAAAGTTGGATAGGATACATCTTCTACAGGATTATCTACAGGATAATGTACAGAATCTATGACGTTCAAAGCTTCTTGTTTTGTTTCTAAATCTAACGGTAGAAGTAGAAATTTCCTACATAACATTTTAATTTTATTAAAAAATGTTATAGTAAATGATACAAATAGGTTTGTAAGAAATGAGAAATTACCCATTATCCGAGTTGTTCAGAAAAGATAAACTTATTTGTGACTCTTGAAAACCTAAAATATTTAAACAAATTTTATACATTTCAAGTCATCCAAGATAAAAGTAAAAAATGAATAGACAGTTACTTGTACAAATAATGTACGTATAAATAATATATGTGTATAAAATGATAAATTATTGTAATAAAATAATATATGTGTATAAAATGATGCGTATGTTTTTACCTTCATTAATTAATTCATTAAAATCAAAATCTAAATTGCTTTGAAGATTTTCTATCATAGGCTCTGTCTGTAAGAAGAGTGATTTGGTAGAATATTAACTGTATTAACTATATTAACAGCAGTGCATAGTTCTGTACATTCTTTATTTCCTTCCACAGCTGAAATGTCATTTTGTATTATTAATTTTTTAATTATTAAAACGGAGCATAATTTAGTAACTAAATAACAATATTTACCAGTGTCATTGAAAATTTGAGGTGGTTTTTGTGTTATATTTTCTACAACAGTTGATGCATCTTTTAATCTTGACTCTTTGTTATCGTTCTTATCAGTATCTATTAAGAAAAATAAAATAGAAAAAGTTATTTTTACAATGCCACTTACAATATTAGATCACAATATTAGAATATTATAATATTAAAATATAAAAGTATGACATTGAAATTAGAATATAAAAAAATACTTATTCATCAATAAAAATTAGATTAACCCATTAAATCCTGAGCCGAATCCAGGATAGATAGCGTGAAACTAATTATTGGATATTTGCCATGGCTAAAAAAAAAATTACCCGTGTTTTTTCTTTTGTCGATTGCAATTGTTTATAACAAATTGTTTAAACAAATAGATACAAATTTCCGAATTTCGAAAAACTAAAAGCGGCAATCGATTCTACGGGAAAAACCATGAAAAAAACCTTAGTAACATTTTTTCATTAGGTTGCAAAAAATGTTTAATTTTTGTAAGCAAGTGCTTATCTGTGACACTTTTAGACAGAGCTGATGTTAGTGTAAATTTTTTTTTTGTATTCTTACTCGTTTGGATCGATTATTCTTTTTTTTCATGATTTTTTTCATGACTTTTGCATAAATACATTTTACATTGTGAACAAAAATTATCAGTTCTCATACCACAATTTGAAACATCACACCTTTTCCGTAGATTTTACACAAACAATTTGGGCTCTGACAAAAAAATGTTACTAAGGTTTTTTTCATGGTTTTTCCCGTAGAATCGATTGCCGCTTTTAGTTTTTCGAAATTCGGAAATTTGTATCTATTTGTTTAAACAATTTGTTATAAACAATTGCAATCGACAAAAGAAAAAACACGGGTAATTTTTTTTTTAGCCATGGCAAATATCCAATAATTAGTTTCACGCTATCTATCCTGGATTCGGCTCAGGATTTAATGGGTTAAAAATATTTATTATCCTTTTATAACTTTATTTAAAATTTTAAATATACCTTCATCTGTTGATTTAATATTACTAATTTTATCAGATATATTTTCTTGTGCATTTTGTTTTAATTTATCCGTTTCATACCTAAATACTAAAAAAATATGTGTTATTGTTAATTAAAAAGCAAATAAAAATAATAATAGTATAAATATATGTTTCCATATTTTTTTATAATAACTCACTTTCTTTCCTATTTATCTTTTTTCCTTTTTTGACTTTTTCTTTCTTTTTAGTCTTCAAGTTTCCTTTTAATGTGCATAAATTTTCTTTATTTTTTAATAATGTAATTTTTTTTAATTTCTTTTCATTAACATTGTTCTTAACATAAACTGTATTTATAATGTAAAATAATAATAATGTAATAATAAGTCATTGTTCATATTTTTAAATTTACAATAATAGAGTTTTACTTACTGACTTGCTTTTTATCTTTTATATTCATTTTAGTCTCTAATTTATTTTTCAAGTCCACTAATTCTGCATAATTGTCTACTTGTAATAAAAAAAATGTAATTATAAAACATGAAATATTTAATTTAACTTTTAACCATATAAACTTTTAACTTTTAACAATATAAAATGTTTCTTAAATATATGAATAACAAAACTTTGCACAGTGTTTTTCGATTTAATAACAATAAAAGATTTTAGTCTATTTTTGAATGATATATGTAAAAATAATTTTTAATTTAAGTAAGTAGTAGTTGTAAAATATATAAAAATTTAATCCATGTTTAAATTTTGTGTTTATATTAACATGACATTATATTGGTTTTAATTATAAGTAATGTACAAAAATAGTATAGTGCAAAAATAGTATAATACAAAAAATTTATTTTATTCTGTGTGTACTGAGAAATTATGTATTAAAAGTAAATTATATATTGAAAATAAAATATGTATTCACAATAAATTAATTATTGTGATTAATATTGTGTAATACCTAATATACTTAAGGATAGTGATACATACGTTTGAAAAAAATTTATTAAATATACATGTAACTTGTACATACCACTACACATAATAATTTTGCCAGCATAACGTTTGCCATTTTTATATTTTATGCTGCAACCATTTTTTCCTTCAATTATATCTGTCTTTTTACAAATATAATACACATTGTCGGGAAATAAAACCAATGCAAACATATTTTCTGTAAAAAAATTGAAAATTTTTAATTAAATAAATTACATTTACAGAGTGAACTGACTCATAAATTAAAACAATGTTTTTTTTTTATTCTATAATAATTTAATAAAATTATGTACATACAGAAATTTATTCATGAAATATGTATTTTATTTTATATATATATATATATGTATATATATATATATAAATTATGCATAAATATAAATTAATGATTTATATAAGGTCTTGGTTTCTATCATTATATCGAGTAATCGGTCCCCGCATTTGATATACGTTACCAAAGCGACATTCTTGTTTGGAGAAATTTATTTATGTATTATAATATATTTATGTATATATGTTTCATTTAAACAAAATTATTAACAATTATAATAACAAATAACAAATTTGCATTATTTCTTTACATTTGATTATTGAATTTGTTTTTTTATTCAACATTAATTTAAAGTATTAAAGTACTGATTCCTCCTTGTTACGTATTTCTATGCCATTAGTACTTACGAAATTTATTGAAAATTATATTTACTAAATTTATTGAGAATTGTATTTACTTGAGCATAAAGGTAGTTATTAGTAAATTGTTTTTATGACGTATAATCAAATACGTGGATCGATTAATGGTAGAAACCAGGACCACTTATCATAACCATAATGGGCCTTCTACAATAAGATATTAGTCGCAAGTCATAAACGAATAGACCAATCATATTCGATTATTCTTGTCTAAATTCAACTATGATTGGTTTATTACAACTTGCGACTAATATCTTATTGTAGAAGGCCCAGTCATCAATAAATGTAATTTATGCATAACCTAAAATAAAATTTATAGCATATAAGTGGTTAGGTACAGTAATTAAATGAATATGTAAAAGGTTTTAAAAATAAAAGCAGAAATTTTATAACTTACCACTTGCTTCCAATTTACTCATCAACTTCTTACTTTCTTCTGCTATGCTCAATAACACGTAACACTACCACGAAACATCACAATGAGTAAAATGAAACAGTCGAATGTTAACAACTGGAAATAGAGGAACCGTCATCACATAAAGCGCGCCAAAACAATTTTAATTTAAGATAAGTTCAAATTAATTAATAAAAAAAATATATTAAAATATGCGAAATAAATAAATGTAATGTCACGATAAAAAATTAAACTTTCACGTTAAGTTAAAACTTTCAATGCGCTAATAATAATTTCATTTTTTTCAGAACAGAACACTTACTTTTTGTCGCCATAAAGGAAAAAGAAAATGTAATACCATCACTAATAATTAGACTGATGAGAACAAAATCCCAGCCTTACAATGGTCTTATCAAATTAAAGGGACTTAAAATTCCAGAAAATCACGAAATTGAAGAAACATTACACAATCAAAAAGTCGAATTCCATGGCTACAAAAAAATGACACGATTATTAATTGCGTATTATTTTTAACATATCCGCGTGGCCAGCGTATGCTGGCACACGATTCGCTTCATTTCACTTCGCCGACAAAGCGTGCTTTTCAGCGAGACACAGTGTCCATTAGACCCGATCTACAATAGATGTAGTAAGCTTTAAGCCGTAAGAAATTGATCAATTACAGTCAATTATTCGTTTATGCTTTGTGATAAGTCAATTTCTTACGGCTTAAAGGTTACTACAAATATTGTAGACTGGGGCTTAGAGTGAGAAAGAATACATCAGTGTGTCTTATTCACACTAGTGGACACTGTGTTAGGGTACCGTCACGAGTTGCGGAACTGCGGAAATACGGATCGGCGAAGCAGTAGAGGAAAAGAGATATTAAGATCGTCTTAAGTACAATCTTAAGATGTCATGAGTCAATCACAGAGCTGTATTTGGTCTGACACGGGCTTTATGATTACGATTCATTGTAGACCAGGCATTACAAGGCATCGATTATGTATCGTGCGATGTAGTGAAAATACAAAAAATGAGCAAATTTATCAAAACATCTATAATCTTATTGATTAACAATTAATAAATTTCCTCACTTTTTATATTTTCACTATACTGCTTGATACAAAATCGATGCCCAAATTTTTATCGAATGGTAAACCATTTACGAGCACATTTACACGCAACGTGTAATACATTCGTCGTTTTTAAAACTTATCAATTACATTTATTTCATTTTTCTGAAAAGCAGTAATTGACTACTTTTAGAACTACGATGCTCTTAAACCCGATTAACCATATAAATATACATTATTAATTGAGTTTTTCATTAACAATATTAACAAATACAATGATTGCGTTCAGAAGAGAGACCTGCTTTGCAACAGTTGTGAAATTTATGAATTTATAAGAGTTTAATATACAACTTTTCAATCTGTAACTCTCTCTCTCTCTCTCTCTCTCTCTCTCTCTCTCTCTCTCTCTCTCTCTATCTCTCTCTCTTCTCACTAAGTTATAATTATACATAGTCTCATTAAATTGCTATGCATAAAAAGTCACTTCTTTTTAATGTAACGTTTTCAAATTTAAAATATATACAAATTACAAACAAAAAGAACTATGGTGCATGCAACTATTGTAAAAATGTGTACTGCACTTCACACTATGTATGTTCATTAACAAATTTTTAGGGTATTTGATGTATTTGATATTGATAATAATATAAAATTTCTATAAGAGAAAACTTTTATATATCTTTCTTATTAAAGATTAGAAATTTACATATATCTTTGTTTGACTGTACATACAGAAAATAATTCCAAAGTACACATTATGTGTACGTGGGTAATATATTTACATCAATTTATTTAATTAAAACATAATTGTGCAAGCATGTTTTAGTACAGGAATAAATTTGCAAAAATGAATTAGAAATTTACTTTGTCAACGTATTGTGAAATGTGGAAATCGACTTATTCCATATAGTAATAAACCAGGACCTAACCAGGACCACTTATATATACACACTCTAAATTTTAATTAGTATTAAGCATAAATATAAATTACAATTCATGGTTTATAAAGGCAATCCTTGATTCTACTATTACATCGTTAAAATTGGTTCTCGTATTTGACAATGTGTCATCAAAACAAATATCTGAATCAGCAAAATTTATTCCTATAATATATTTGCCTATTTTTGTTTTATGAATAATGTGATATATTAATCGAAATACGAATACAAAGTGTTAGATCATGATTATTACTATTTCTTAAAACTCAAAATTCTGAATTTTTTATAACCGAAAACATTTCCTCTCCATTTAAATATAAATTAATTTTTTGTGACACAGTAATAAACACTTAAATTAGTAAATATAATAAATTAACTTAAATATGAAATCTCTGCTTAATGTAGAAAAATTAAAATTCAATATAAATTAAAATTCATAATATACATAGGTGATGTTGGTTATTTTCATTACTTCGAATAAATTGATCCCCATATTTCACGATATAATGCTACAACAAATTTTTATAAAAATAAATTTAGTTGAATTAGGAATTTGCTTTGGTCACGTATTGTCAAATGTGAGGGTAGATTTACCCGATGTAATGATAGAAACCAGGACTGCTTATATATGTTCTGAATTTTAATTTATATTCAACAGGAACTCTCTATAGTGAGTTAAATATATTATAGGAATAAATTTTGCTGATTCAGGAATTTGTTTTCATGACGTATTGTCAAATATGAGAAGCGATTTTAACAATGTAACAGTAGAATCAAAAATCGCCTATATAAACCATGAATTGTAATTTATATTTATATTTAATATTAATTAAAATTCGGAGAGTACCTATATATATAGGTTTATTACTATATAAAAGTCGTTTCCACATTTCACAATAGCTTTATGATTTGGTACATTATGATACCATTTCGGAGATGTAACGATACATACAAGGACTTTTGGCATATAATAGGACCGATCATAATATATTTCCTGTACGAAAAGTAACTTATCAGAACCGGTACCAATAAGTTCAAAGATATGAAAAATATCAAACCAGAACCAAATTTTATTATATACAAAATTATTGTACATTAATCGATACTATTTCTTATAATAAACTGGTACTATTTCTTATAATATGTATTATGTAAAAACTAGAACCTTTCAATTAAGCAACAAATGTAAACCGTACAGCGATTATCAATGTTAATTAATTTTAAAATATTTAATTGTAATTATTATATAAAGAAAAAATCTATAATATAATGGCATAAAGCAGCTATTAGAAAAAAAATTTTTAATTAATTTTAGGTAAATATTACATTTTATATATAGATATATTTCAAAAACACAAGATAAATTTAAGTATATTTTTACCAAAAAGAGCTGCAAAGATGGTTCCGGGAAATAATTAAACTTAGAAATATAAATCGAAAAAAATTATAATATAAATTTAATCAACAATGCAATATGTACATATTAAAATATAAAATAACAAATCGTGATTAATATTTCTTAAATTTTAAAATTCTAGAAATTTAAAGATTTTTGAAAACATTTCCTCAGTTAAAATTAATTTTTCAAGAAAATAATGAACATTTAAATATATAATTATATACATAACGTTTTTATTAATATTATTGGTACCGGTTCTGATAAGTTACTTTTCGTACAAGAAACATATTATGGTCGGTCCTATTATATTCCAAAAGTCCATGTATGTATCGTTACATCTCCGAAATGGTACCATAATGTACCAAATCATAAAGCTATTGTGAAATGTAGAAACCGACTTATTCTATATAGTATATATATATATATATATATATATATATATACAGGGTGACCCATTTTAACTTAGGCAGCCAAATAACTCGAAAAATAAGCACACTACGAAAAAATGTTTAGAATCAAAATTTCGTCATTTCGAGGGGGACGTACAATGACGTTAAAATCAGCCCCCCCACCCCTCCCCCTGGGCGGTGAGGGGGGGCAAGTTTGAAATCTTAAATGGGAACCCCTATTTTTTATTGCATATTCGGAATCTTTGGCTAAAAACACATACAATTTGTCTGAAACATTTTTCTCGATTCATGATAGATGGCGCTGTAATCGACGAAATTCAATTTCTTCGATTTCTCTTACTGAGAACCCATGCTTACGATTCTGCAATAAATTAACAATAAAAATACTACGTTTTCATTGTTAATACTCGAAATTAGTCTTAAAACAAACTTCTCATTATTTTTTATTACTCATTAATTACTTCTCAAGAAACTGCTTTTAGCGTAACCTGCCCTTTAGGCAACTTGAATGGTCCGAAGTACCGAGACATTTTGGACTTTCCATCTGATGGAGTTCCTCTAAGTATCCCTCCAAAATTTTGTCCATTTAGTGCCAAAGTCACAAGTGTTTATGTATTTTTTTAACATTTGTACTCTGATAAAATTCTGGTAAAATGGCAAATTATACGCCTACAGAAGTAGTCGATATTCTTATAACCTTTGGTGAATGTGGTAGAAATTACAGACTTACTGCCCGTACTTATGCGGAGCGATTCCCAAATCGCCGCCATCCTACTGATCAACAAATTATAAACATTGAAAGGAGATCTCGTAATAATCCACTTCATCGCGAAAGGCGAAGGAATAGACTTCATAATAATAATGACCCTAGATTGCTCGCAGTTTTGGCTATGGTTCATCAAAATCCCCATATTAGTACCCGTCAAATAGAACGAGAACTGGGAATCCCTCAAACTACGGCACATAGATTGTTACGATCAGTCAATTACCATCCGTATCATATTACTCTGGTACAGGAATTAAGTGAGGCCGACTGCGTACTCAGAGTACAATTTTGTAGATGGGCTCTTGAGATGTTAGATCAGAATCCAGATTTTTTTAGTAATGTTTGTTTCAGTGATGAAGCAACATTCATCAGCAATGGTAGTCTCAATAGGCATAATTGCCACTATTGGTCACCAGAAAATCCACATTGGTATCGTGAGGTGCTTAATCAACATCGTTGGAGTTTATATGTATGGGTAGGCATTTGCAATGGCCAAGTCATTGGACCTCATTTTTTTGAACGTCCAATTAATAGTCCAATGTATTTAGAATTCCTCGAAAATGATTTGCCAGCATACCTAGAGAATGTTCCCCTTGCAGTTAGACTAAATTTATGGTATCAACAAGATGGTGCTCCTGCTCATTATGCTCGTATTGTACGGATGTTTTTGTATCAAAGGTTCCCAAATCGGTGGATAGGGCGGGGTGGACCAGTTCTGTGGCCTCCGAGATCACCGGATTTGAACCCCCTTGATTTCTTTTTATGGGGATACGTTAAAGATGCAGTGTATAGTGAAGCTCCAACGACAAGATTGAATATGATGGAAAGAATAAGAAGAGCTTGTGAAGCTATAACTCCTTTAATGCTAGAAAATGTACAACGTAACTTTCGCTGTCGATTACTGTTATCCTTAGAAAATAATGGTGCACACTTTGAGCATCTCCTCCATGCGGAGAGAGTTGATAACAATGCAATCTTGCCTTAACTTGTGTCACCACACGACTTTTTTTTTTTTTTTTTTAACGAGAGGGGGAAAATCTTTAAAAGACGCCCCGGGGCCCGTACCCCGGGGTAGTGCCGGATTCGATGCACGTGTATATCCCGAAGGATATGTACGCATATCGGCTAAAACCCCCCCTCTATATGCATGCATCCTATGCTTACAGAGGAGATACCCGGATCGTGTAAACATTGCATCAGTATTTCCTCTAAGCTGCCCCTCCTGTACGGAGGGTCTTCCTGAGACGGGCTTCTGGTAAAGATGACATGATAAGACAAGGTAAGTATCCATGAACGGACACCGCCCAAGTTAAGATGTTCCATTCTTATTGTTATTGACAGGTGTGCAGATCCCACCAGAGGCAAGGGGAAGGGCAAGGATCAAACCAAAACCAGTCCGACAAACCAGAGGCAGTGACCGGCAGCCCATCAAACTCCATCAGATGTCGGGAAAGGTAAGTAGACAATCGCGACATCACTTCTAATTATAGGTTATGTGTGTGTGTGTGTGTGTGTGTGTGTGTGTGTGTGTGTGTGTGTGTGTGTGTGTGTGTGTGTGTGTGTGTGTGTGTGTGTGTGTGTGTGTGTGTGTGTGTGAGTGATCGTGTATATGTATGTGTGGGGTTGAAGGGTAAATCAACCCGGTTAACCTATTCAACCTTTCTTATTCTAGGTTCTAAACTAGACTAAACTATATTGTATTCTAGACTATATACCTAATAACAGACATAAATAAATAAACAAGTATGTACATCAACCTGTTAGTTGGAGGGGGGAGAAACTATGGCAGCGGTGGCGGCCATGGCAGGGGACGAGGTCCTCGTACATCCCGACCCTCTTCATCTGCTCCGATGCTCTCGCTCGATTGTCGAGCTCTTTCTTCCTCCTCCTTAAGGAGCATTACATCCGTGCAGAAAGTCGAGAATGCTCTCCACTCCTCAGGACCTTGCAATATCTTATGAACTACGTTAGGAAGATCTAGAGACCGCGTGTTGAGCACGGAGCAGAGCCTCCTCCGGTGCTCACTCCATTCCGGGCAATATTGCAATGTATGTTCCGACGTGTCTTGAAGAGCACCACAGAAGACACAGGCCGGAGAATCCGTCTTATTGATTCTGTACAGATAAGCCGAAAAGCAGCCATGACCGGTCATGATTTGGGTCATATGGAAGTGAACCTGACCATGCGACCTGTTCATCCAAGACTCCAGCCACGGAATAATAGCCTCCCTGGTGAGCTGGCCCCTTCCTGCGCCCCGAGGGGACTCGAGCTCTCTCCTCCACACAGCAATGGCCCCTGCTCGTGCCTCGGCGAGGAGCTTAGTTCTAGATGACTTCGAGAGAACTATTCCGAGTGAGAGGCTTCTTCTGACGAATTGGAACGATTTCATATAACTTCTCGCCGGTATGTCTACCGGGATCTGCCGGCACAAGAGCGCAACCGCCACGTGGGGAGCCGTGCAATATGCCGAACAGATCCTTAATCCCATTTGCCTCCTAGTTTTTTGTACGTCACACAGGAGTCGTCTGTTGTTGGACAGCGCCATAGCCCACACAGGGGCTCCATACATTAAAATGGAGAGAAGGACGTTGTCGTACAACTTCCTTCTCAATTCGCCAGGGCCTTTCAAATTAGGTAAAATTCTTCTCAGTGAGAGGGCATGACCACCAACCCTTGGGAGGACCACCGAGAAATGCCGAGCAAAGTCCCATTTAGGGTCCAAGTGCAAGCCGAGATATTTAATCGACTGTTGTAGTGTCACCAAGGTCTTTAAGATAAAGAGACATGGGCTCTAGATCCGGCCGCGTGGGACCAAATGTCATGGCCTCAGTCTTCGGTATAGCGACCGTTAAGCCAAGTCCCTCCTATGCGCCAAAATCGCCAGACCCGTCTCCGCCAGGGCAACAGCGCTCAAGTGGCATCGATCCCGGGCAAGTAGAATCGTGTCATCGGCATAACACACAACTCGACAGCCAGGAGGCAGCTGTGACTGGAGTATTTTGTCAAATGCCAGGTTCCACAGGGTGGGACCCAGCACCGATCCCTGTGGAACACCACGGGCCTAACCTGTCTGGAGCCTGACCTATCGACAAAGACGACTCGACGGCTGCTGAGGTAACTCCACACCATCCTGTGCAGGTAGGTTGATATCTTCTTTTCCAGCATTGCAGCAAGGATATGCTTTCACGGAACACTGTTGAAGGCATTCCTAATATCCAAGCTGATGGCTACCGGGACCAGTCCAGATGCAATCGCCTCGTCCACCCACCCTTTGACCATTAGTATCGCGTCCATGGTAGATCTATTCTTTCTAAAACCAAACTGGGCGGCCGACAGCCCATGAGTGTCCTCCAGGTATGTGCTAATCGTACGATTAAGGATGCGTTCCAGGGTCTTTGCTATTTCCGGAAGGAGACATATTGGTCTGTATGAGGAGGGATCATCCTCCAGGCCACCTTTTTTCTTAGGAATTAGCACCACTTTTGCCGTTTTCCAGCTATTCGGGAAAAGACCAGCCTTCAGGAGGACCGTAAAAATCGTGGCCCATTGCTCCGCCAGGACCCTACCCGCCCTGGTCACCACCTCTCTCGGGACCCCATCGGGGCCCGGGGCCTTCCTGGCACCCTTAACCGCGGAGAGTGCCTCAACTACCTCGGCCAGGGGGATTTCATGGTCGGTGTCCCACGGTGCCTCAGGTCTAAAAGACGTAGGACTAACATTGAAGGGGAAAAGAACCTTCAAAATGTCGGAGACCGCAGCAGGCAAAAGGGTCTCCGTAGTAGGCGGTGAAAATGACCTAAGTTTCCCCATAACTAATCTATAGGGGGTACCCCAGGGGTCCGAGTCAATTGCACCCAACAATTTTCTCCAGGCGTTCTCCTTGGCCCTTTTTATCTCAAGCCTAAGCGTTTTCCTTTTATCGCGGTAAACAGCCGCTAGCCTAAGCGTTTCAATCTGATTGGCAGATCTTATTCGGGCTCTAAGCCATTTCCTATAGGATGACTTACATTCCCTGCGTAGGACCGCAATGACCTCATTCCACCAGTATACCCTTCTTCGGGAAGACGAATGTCCTCGGCAGATTCGTGGCATCGCCAAGTTGGAAATGTCCTTTAGGGAAGAGTTCAGCCAACGTATGCTGGAGCGCACGTCTGTGCATCCCGAGAAGGACCATGCATAAAAGTGAGCCGCTGTCATAAGAAGATCCTCATTCATTCTACGTCTGTTCCAGGCCGGAAAGTAAAACCTAGAGGTCGTGCCAGGTCCGTGAGCTCCCGTGACGGTAAAGCGGATCAGCCTATGATCCGAGAGGAATTCGTCATCGAGCACCCTCCAGTGCCCAATCTCAGAGGCTATACCACCCGATGTCCAGGTAAGGTCGATGACGGACGTTCCCTGGGGACGAACGCAGGTTGCCACAGAGTGCCTGTTTAGCAGGTGAAGGTCCAGCCCTGCCGCCCAGCTGGATAGTATCCTGCCCCTAGGACCATTTGGTGCTCGGCGGTCCCAGTTCCTAGACCTCGCATTAAAATCACCCGCGAGGATTGTTTGCTTCCCAGACTTGGTATGCCTGGAAATTAACTGCCCTATTTGTTGCAGGGCCCCAAGAAACCTTCCCAAAGACCAGCGTGGGGGGAAGTAGCAGCTCACCACGAGGATTTCACCCCATAGCACCGCCACAAAACCTGGTCCTGCATCGAGGAATGAGCAAGGTAGGTACCCATCCCCGAACTTCCACCTGACAGCTGCCAGGGGAGGACTTTCCAAGGAGGAGGCCCAGTCCGGCCTATTGGGGACCGAGTATGGCTCCGAGATAATTGCTAGCGCAATATCCGAGTCCTCCAAAACCTTATCTAAAAGGTCCTGGGAACCCCTCGAGTGGTTAACATTGATTTGTATAACATCCATCATATTTCAGCATGATCTGTTTCCATCCTGTCAGCTAATCTGTTATCTGCCTGCTGATCCAGTTGGGGAGGCCGGGGTTCCTGTGGGCCAGCCTCTTACCTACCAATAACCTACCTCTTACAGGTGTTCGCGGCATACAGGGGGGGCACGCGTTACTTCCCGCCCTGTGATCGGCCTTCAAACCTTTCTCGGAACAGATGGGGCACTTTACAGGGTTGGTACAAGCGTCCGACCTGTGATTAGGTTCCCCGCATCTGTAGCATAGATTACTCCTATCTTTGGTGTCAGGGCAGCAAGGTTTAGTGTGCCCTCTTGCGAGGCAGCGATAGCATTGAATAGGCCTCTTTGCAACTAGTTCCACCTTAGCGATGGTCCAGCCGATGCGCAATTTGCCCTCTTTGATAGCTTTGTTTGCCGTCGCTGTGGGGCAGTGTAACCACGCTATTCGGAGCCCATTACGCAGGGGTCTGAGGGCACTACATTTGATCTCTCTGGGGTCGCATCCAAGGGCCGCCACCGCAGCACAAAGCTCCTCGGAGGAAATAGATTCATCCAGACCTGATACCTTGATCTCCGTCCTCTTTATTGGTCTGGTGACTGTGACTCCAGCTAGATTGAGATCCTTAATCTTACTCATGAGCCTGTCGGCCTTCTCAGCTGTGGGGTCCCCATGTATCTCTATAAGGACTCCCCCGTGGCAGATTTCTTTAGCCTCGATTCGGATATGCCCAAATCCTTTAGTGAGATGTCCTTCCTTGCTTTACTGATTATTTCGGCATATGTTAGGGGGTTATCCGGACCACCAAACACTGAAACTGCCGAAGTCTTCGGAGGCCTCGGCAGCTGCAGCTTAACTGGCGTCGCTTTCTCTCTGGTTCTAGCTCCCTTCGACTTCCTTCCTTGCTTATTTGAGGCCAGTGTCCACTCATTCACACCATTATTAGTAGGTTTTACTGGCCCTCCTGTGGCCGTAGCCGCACCTGAGGTTGAGCAGCCAGTGGCTGTCCGGTTGTTTCCCAGCATGCCCTGCCTAGGATAGTTAGAACCAGGGGCATCGGGATTATATCTTTTCTCCTGCTTAGACTTGTTCTTAATTTCTTTTTTCTTTTTTCCAGATACCTCCCCAGGTGCCGGAAAACCAAAGGCCGCAATCAGCTCCTTAGCGAACCCGTGGACGATCTGCGTAATTTTGTCTTTCTGAGAGGTAGGTGAAAGATGTACCTTTGATCCCTGTTTGCTAGAGGAAGACCCTCCTGCGTTAGTGTCTCGCCCCTCCTTGGGGGTGGGGGCACGCATGGTAGGTTTTGTTTTAGGAATCACCACCTGCTTCTCTCCTTCTAGGACCTTAGGATCCCCTCTAAGTGCTGGCCTAACCACCGGAGGGGCCACAACTTCCTCATATTCCAGCTCCATCTCCTGATCCCGCCACCGAGTCATTAGCTTGCAAGCAACCAGGAAAATGATCTACAGGCAGTTGCGTATGCGATCTGGACTTGAGCTTCTCAATTTCGCGTTTGAGAAATTTCTTGTCCTCCTTCAACTTTTTATTCTCTACTTGTAGGTCTTAAATCTTCATTTTAGAGAAAGCCGAATCTCCTCGCTCCAAAGCCCTTTTGCTCAGCGTCTGGACACCCAGGATGGCACGGGAAACATTCCTCCTTATAATGCCACTCATTTTGCCTTGAAGGTTACTTGATTTTCTCCGACAGTCTTCAATTTGTTGAAGCCATTCGTTAAGATGGGCCACAATATCGGGAGTTGGACGTCTGTCCATCGACAGAACTTCCTCCATCTCAGGTGAGGTATACATGATTCCCTCCTCATCCTCCTCGTCATTATATTTAATACATCTCCTCCTTTTCCTCTTCATTAGAGGAGTAGTGCCGCTCACAGAGCTCAGCGAACTTCGACGCGAGGACCCTAAGGATGGTGGGGCCATCGTAGCAGGATCGTCCAGTACCACATCCATGCTCATTGAGGGCGTCAATGAGTCGTCCCGGCAAGGAGGTGGCATTCTCTGCGGAGCTTCCGTGTCTTTCTTCGCACTATGTTTCTTCCTAGGCGTGGAGTGATCGATCCTAGTGATCTCCACGGACATGACGGCGATAGCCTTATTTGCAGAGCCGCTCGTCGTCAACGACTCTGCTCGCCAATCGTATGATGACGATAACGGAGGGACTGGGACAATATCCCCCTCATCACCGGCAGCTGGCAATCCGACTACCTGCTGCGGTAAGTCTTCTCCTTTATATTGACTCATCATAGTTCCTAGAAAGTTGGTTTTATTTCGGAGTGTCCTCTTCCTAGGTCGGCTGCCGTCCCCTGGCTCACGAGCCCGACCTGCCCGGGATTATTTAACGTGGTTAACCTTCCACGGGTCATTATGCCGGAACACCGACGTGCTAACGAGGTCGACCAAGCCCCGGGTTTGATTCGGAGTTTTCCATCTCCATAGGTTTTTTACCGAGGTGTCCCTCCTCCCCCGGCTGCCCCACTGGGCTGACGAGGCCGTTCCCCGGATTTTTTATCGAGGTTTACTCCTCTATCACCACACGACCTTGCCTTCACTGGCTGGGTCACTACTTGACCTTGCCTTAACTGGTTGGGTCACCACACGACCTTGCCTTCACTGGCTGGGTCACTACTTGACCTTGCCTTAACTGGTTGGGTCACCACACGACCTTGCCTTCACTGGCTGGGTCACTACTTGACCTTGTCTTAACTGGTTGGGTCACCACACGACCTTGCCTTCACTGGCTGGGTTACCACACGTTCAAGCACCCCGAATTGTGAGAGGCGAGGGGACTCACGTTAATCAAGCACCCCGAAGGGAATAGAAAACTGCTACGTCCACGTCGTTGTTCCTGGGTTACGCTAAAAGCAGTTTCTTGAGAAGTAATTAATGAGTAATAAAAAATAATGAGAAGTTTGTTTTAAGACTAATTTCGAGTATTAACAATGAAAACGTAGTATTTTTATTGTTAATTTATTGCAGAATCGTAAGCATGGGTTCTCAGTAAGAGAAATCGAAGAAATTGAATTTCGTCGATTACAGCGCCATCTATCATGAATCGAGAAAAATGTTTCAGACAAATTGTATGTGTTTTTAGCCAAAGATTCCGAATATGCAATAAAAAATAGGGGTTCCCATTTAAGATTTCAAACTTGCCCCCCCTCACCGCCCAGGGGGAAAGGTGGGGGGGCTGATTTTAACGTCATTGTACGTCCCCCTCGAAATGACGAAATTTTGATTCTAAATATTTTTTCGTAGTGTGCTTATTTTTCGAGTTATTTGGCTGCAGACAATTTATTTTTATTTATATTACATACAGATAATAAAAAGAAAAGTATATGACATTAGATATATAGTGTTATATACACATATTTGTCAAATTGAAACATATTTAGTTTCTATTTATTGCACGTTTGGTATATGCAAAGCCATGATATAATAAAGCTATGCACAAGATGAAATAGACATGTGCAAAGTGTCTAAGAGATATCAGATATGATAAAATATTTATTTCACATATATATATATATATATATATATGTATATGTCGATCTATTCTATGTATGCACTCTTCGGCTTTTCCAAAATGTTTCAGACACCCTATATATATATATATATATAAAATACTACATTTATAAAATTGAAAAAAAGGTTTAACTAAAGAAGATATACTTTTTTTAATTTCAGCCACATATGATAAATACAAAATTAATTATTTTATAAAGTAATATAATACAATTGCATATATTGAATATAGTTATCTTTATTTTACAATTTACACCATAATGACACAAATAATGAATGCATGTATTTGCAACATTATTTACAACAGTATATGTATTTGTGTATATATATGGATTCATATGATGCAAAATAAAGATAATTATGTGTAATATGTAATGTAATTGTTTGTATTCTGAATCTGAATTTATTTGTATTTATTATATAAAAATAAATATATAACATTAGATATACAATGTTATATACATATAATTATCAAATTAAATAATAAAATATTTTTATGATATATTTTTTTTTAAATATGTTTACATTTATTACACACATTTTGCATGACAATTCGTCCCGCACATGGCTTTGTATGACAATAATATTAGTCAAACAATGAAATGTCAATAAATTATGTGACATATACACATATGTATAAAACGTGCAAATAAAATGTGCAAATAAAACAAAAAGAAACGTATAATGCCAGTACACGTTAGATTGCCCCTGGCTTTATATATAAAATATATAATATAAAATATATTTATATTAATATAAAATATTTTTTCAAATATTTTATATATAGAATGGGCCCCATCCCATCGCCCATTCTCGTAAGACGCAACCATTATATTTTCGTCTTTCCGATTTGCACACCCAGGGCCGGTTTGAGGATTTATGACGCCCGGGGCAAGGACTTAAAATGGCGCTCCCCTCGCGCCCCCACACACGCGCGTGCTAGCGGCCGAGCGCCGCAAAAAGCAGTACCGTGTATGTGTACCACGCCAGTTTAGCAAAGGGGGCACCATCGAGTAAAGTGTCAAAATTTTTAGATGTATATATGTATATAAACAATATGTACATATTGTATACATAATAAATTATTTAGTAATACGCGGTCACGAATATATTAATTGTTTATTGTTGAATAAATTATTTATTCAATTTTTAATAGCGAATAACAAAATATTGAGATAAATTATTATTAATACTGGCGCAGCGCACATACACAGTACTGCTTCTTGCGGCGCTCGACTGCACACGGCGCCCGGCCGCACACGGCGCCCGTGGCGACCACCCCGCTCGCCCCGCCCTTACGCCGGCCCTGTGCACACCAAGTGTATAAATAATATAACATTATGCAAATAAAGAATGCATCGAATATTATTATACAAATACTAATTTATTATGATACGACATTTATTGTGAAGGTAACGGTAATAGCTTGTTACTTTCAATTATATTCATAAAATGACATCTCATGCGCTTTACGTCATTAGAATATTTCTTCTTACAAGGATTTCCTCCTAAAACTACAGATGTAGCAAAAGCAGCTGCATAAATTCCGCAACATATGCTATCTGGTTGTACTTGGACTTTTTCAAATATTATATCGCTTACGTTTATTCTTGGATAACGTTTGCAAATATAATCTTTTTCTTTCTTTGCCAATTTTTTGTACGTACAGCCAGGTAAGCTATCATATACATGCAGTTTGAACCCATCACAGAAAATGCATCGCCAGTGATCGGTACAGTTGCCTCCAATTATTTGTAAACTGTTGTCACTATCACTTGCTGTTATCAGATTTGGAAACTCTAAATGCAGAACGCTTTGTGTTTCGAAACTAGAAGTGTCTTTAACAACACGCAAGAATCTATCTAACGATTCATCATTCAGTTTGTTCTGTACAGGCAGAACATTCTCTCTCACCAAAGAAAGAGGAGCAATTGTATCATCTAAAACTTTCTTACGTTTTGCTATTTCATCTTTAGTCAGATTTTGTTTAGTCTTTGAATAACTGACTAAGATGCAATCGCTGTCTTGCTCTGTATCCGAAACAGCAGCAATGTTCACCATCTCTGCTTGTACAACATTTACTTTTGATCGTTTATTTTCTTGCTTGATATCTATGTTATCTACATTATTTTGTTGCGCAGTTCGTTTGTGGATAACTTTTCTTTTAGATGCTTTTTCTTGAGCATCTGTTATGTATTGTGGATTTCTAATAGGCATATGCCTGTTATGACGACTATCCAAAATTTCTGGAAGCATACAGTCATAATAAAAACGTTTTAGAAAAGGCAGCATTTGATTTTCCCAAAAGGCATTGTCTCTATTGTCTACCACAATTTTTAAACTTTTGGGAGTCCATACAGCGAATATACAATAATTTCGCTGCATTATGTTCAACTGCCCTTGAACTTGATAAAAGTATCGATGATTTCGATTCATTTTATCATTATTTTTTTCTATCAAATATGCCTTTCAATAAAGGCAACTTTTGTACAGCCTCGTTAGCTGTTAATTCTCTGCTGACAGAGGACATTTAATCTCCACCAGACCATCTTCATCAATAAGCCTATCGGGAGAAACATCCAAAAATGGATTTTTATAATCAATGAACAATCCACATGGTTCAATATTTTTATTTAATTTTGTAGCCAACTCTTTTTTAGCGACTTTCTCCCTATCGCGACCATATTTCATGGCTGCTATGTCAATTTGTGGAGGATATAAAATGCTTTTTACAGTCGCTGCACAAGACGTTTTTGACATGCCAACCGCATCTGGTCAAATAATTTTGTAAATAACCAGTATATGAATAAATCGTGTCTGGATTTTGTTTTTACAACCAGCATACAAATAGATCTTGTCTGGATTTTGTTTTTACAACCAGCACACGAATAGATCGTGTCTGGATTTGGTTTTTATAACCAGCACACAAATAGATCGTGTCTGGATTTTGTTTCTACAACTAGCACACGAATAGATCGTGTCTGGATTTTCTTTCTACAACTAACACACAAATAGATCTTGTCTGGATTTTGTTTTTACAACCAGCACACGAATAGATCGTGTCTGGATTTTGTTTCTACAACTAGCACACGAATAGATCGTGTCTGGATTTTCTTTCTACAACTAACACACAAATAGATCTTGTCTGGATTTTGTTTTTACAACCAGCACACGAATAGATCGTGTCTGGATTTTGTTTTTACAACCAGCACACAAATAGATCTTGTCTGGATTTTGTTTTTACAACCAGCACACGAATAGATCGTGTCTGGATTTTGTTTTTACAACCAGCACACAAATAGATCGTGTCTGGATTTTGTTTTGCAACTAACACACAAATAGATCTTGTCTGGATTTTGTTTTTACAACCAACACACGAATAGATCGTGTCTGGATTTTGTTTCTGCAACTAACACACAAATAGATCTTGTCTGGATTTTGTTTTTACAACCAACACACGAATAGATCGTGTCTGGATTTTGTTTTTACAACCAGCACACAAATAGATCTTGTCTGGATTTTGTTTTTACAACCAGCACACGAATAGATCGTGTCTGGATTTTGTTTTTACAACCAGCACACGAATAGATCGTGTCTGGATTTTGTTTTACAACTAACACACAAATAGATCTTGTCTGGATTTTGTTTTTACAACCAGCACACGAATAGATCGTGTCTGGATTTTGTTTTTACAACCAGCACACAAATAGATCTTGTCTGGATTTTGTTTTTACAACCAGCACACGAATAGATCGTGTCTGGATTTTGTTTCTGCAACTAACACACAAATAGATCTTGTCTGGATTTTGTTTTTACAACCAACACACGAATAGATCGTGTCTGGATTTTGTTTTTACAACCAGCACACAAATAGATCTTGTCTGGATTTTGTTTTTACAACCAGCGCACGAATAGATCGTGTCTGGATTTTGTTTTTACAACCAGCACACGAATAGATCGTGTCTGGATTTTGTTTCTACAACTAACACACAAATAGATCTTGTCTGGATTTTGTTTTTACAACCAGCACACGAATAGATCGTGTCTGGATTTTGTTTTTACAACCAGCACACAAATAGATCTTGTCTGGATTTTGTTTTTACAACCAGCGCACGAATAGATCGTGTCTGGATTTTGTTTTTACAACCAGACGCACATGCAAACCGTTTCTACTACTACTACTACTACTGCTACTACACTACTACTACTACTATTACTATTACTATTACTATTATTATTACTGCTACTATTGTTGTAAATTATAATATTATGAAGTATAAAACAATATTATTTATTTAATTTGAGAACAGAGAAAAATATAAAAAATAAAAGTTTAAATACAAAATTTATTACAAATATTTATTTATTTTTCATACAATTACATATTTTGTTTATTTTCAATTTTTACTCGATACATTGTAAAATGAAAATTATTATAGAAACATGGGAAACAGGCATTTTCGACAAAAATAACATTGAATAATTATTGTCAAAATCAAAATATAAATGCGGTCAATTGTCAATTGTCAATTGTTTATTCACTATTCGTAGAAAATGTCGTTATTTGCCTTGTTTCTATGATAGATTTTATCCTAACATTATAAAGTTAAAAATTGAAAACAAACAAAATATATAATTGTATGAAAAATTAATATTTTGTATTTAAACATTTATTTTTATCTTTCTTTGTTTTTAAATTCAATGACTAATATTATTTTATATTTCATGATATTATATATCTAAAAGATATAAAAATCTCATTAACTCATTTAAAATTATTTTTAAATCGATAAAATGCAAAATAAAAGTTTTAGTTTTGATTATAGTCGATGTTTACATTTTATAGATAGGAACCTTCAATGCTGGAGAGTTGCCGAAAGCGAGAGTGAGAACGAGGAAGGAGCAAGCGAGATGACCGACATCAAACAGTTTCGGAGTCCCGCTCGCGAGCCTCCCTTTATTTCCAATCTTACGTATCGTATTTCATCGCAGCATAAAAGATAAAATTTTCACATTTGGTATTTTATCGGTTCGAAAATAATTCTAATGACTTACTGAGATTTTTGCGATTAAAATGACACCAAACACGGTACAGATCGGATAATGTTTAATTAGATAAGTAATTAACATCTTGATTATAATGTAATTAAAAATTACCCGATCTGTACCGTGTTTGGTGTCATTTTAATCGCAAAAATCTCATTAATCCATTACAAGTATTTTCGGTCCGATAAAATGCGAAATGTAAAAATTTTATTTTCTATAGTAAGAAGAAATATGATACGAAAGATTGGCGATTAAGATAAGCTCGCGTCGAGACTTCGGAACTCTCTTTGATGTTGGCCATTTCGCTTGCTTTTTATTTGTTCTCTCACGCATTCTTCTAGTTAGCCGAGCGCCGAGCGCGCACGTACACGGCTTTTTCCTGTGTGAGGTAGCGCGCACACGAGGAAAAGGCCGTGTACGTGTGCGCTGGGCTAGCTAGAAGAACGCAGAGATATCTTCCGTCTCCTTCTCTTTCTCTCGCTACAGCTGACATGCTTGGCGATCGAGATTCGAGAAGTATATTTCTTACAATGAAATAATCAAACTTTCCACCTGGAATTTAGTTAAATTTCACATATGTTGTTACACACTGATACACCTGCTACTAATATAATATACAGTACAATATCTCGTGCTATTATTTTCCAAGAAATAAAAGTAAAGTTACGTACGTAATCTACCGATTTGATAAACCTATCTTTCAAACAATCACCGTGGTCGTGTTAGTAAGTTGAGCGGCTAGAATGCTGGAGATCTCGAGTTCGAGACATTTCTTTTTTCTATTTTTTTAAAATAATTTATTCAATATATTAAAATTAAACCTATATTAATCCTAAAACAATATAATATAAATATTACAGTTTTTATGATATTAATATAGGTTTAATATATTGTATAATAAATTATTTAAAGACACGTTTTTGAAAAAAGTAAATATATTAGTATATTAGTAGGAGGAATTAGTAGGAGTATGTAACAACATATGTGTGAAATTTAACTAAATTCCAGGTAGAAAGTTTGATTATCTCCTTGTAAAAAATGTACTTCTCGAATCTCGATCGCCAAGCGTGTCAGCTGTAGCGAGAGAAAGAGAAGGAGACGGAAGATATGTCTGCGTTCTTCTAGCTAGCCCAGCGCACACGTACACGGCCTTCTCCTCGTGTGCGCGCTACCTCACACAGGAAAAAGCCGTGTACGTGCGCGCGCGGCGCTCGGCTAGCTAGAAGAATGCGTGAGAGAACGAGTAAAACGCAAGCGAGATGGGCAACATCAAAAAGAGTTCCGAAGTCTCGACGCGAGCTTATCTTAATCTCCAATCTTTCGTATCATATTTCTTCTTACTATAGAAAATAAAATTTTTACATTTCGCATTTTATCGGACCAAAAGTAATTGTAATGGATTAATGAGATTTTTGCGATTAAAATGACACCAAACACGGTATAGATCGGGTAATTTTTAATTAGATTATAATCAAGATGTTAATTACTTATCTAATTAAAAATTATCCAATCTATACCGTGTTTGGTGTCATTTTAATCGCAAAAATCTCATTAATCCATTACAATTATTTTTGGACTGATAAACTGCGAAATGTAAAAGTTTTATTTCCTATAGTAAAAAGAAATATGATACAAAAGATTGGAGATTAAGATAGGCTCGCGTCGAGACTTCGGCACTCTCTTTGATGTTGGCCGATCTCGCTTGCTCTTTATTCGTTCTCGCTCTCGCTTTCCTCACGCTCCAGCGTCGAGGATTTTAAAGAGCTCGCTTATCTATGAAAAGTAAACATGGAATAAAATAGGACCTAGAACATTAATTTCGCATTTTATTGATTTGAAAATAATTTTAATGGATTAATGACATTTTCACGATTAAAATGACACCAAACACGACATAAATCGGATTACTTTTAATTAAATATGTATGGTTAATCTAGTTAAAAATTATCTGATTTATATCCCCAGTGAGAAATGACCATCAAATCGATATCAAATTGTTATCGATCGATGCAATTTACATCAATTCAACGTCAATTCGATGTCGACTCGATAGATCTCTTCTCACTGGATCGTGCTTATCAATGTGATTTTAATTGCAAATATCTTATTAATCCAATCAAATTATTCTTAAGCCAACACATATATATATATATATATATATATATATATATGTATGTATGTTGTACGTACATATGTATGTATGTATGTATACAAATTTATAATGCGAAGATACGTCTGCGTTCTCCTAGCTAGCCGAGCGCCGGGCGCACACGTACACGGTTTTTTCCTTGTGTGCGCGCTACATCACGCACACGAGGAAAGAGCCGTGTACGTGTGCGCTTGGCGCTCGGCCAACTAGAAGAGCGCAGACATATCTTCCGTCTCCGTCTCTCCCTCTCGGTGATACGCTTGGCGATCGAGATCGAAAATTATATCTCTTGCAAGGAGACGGTCGAGCTTTCCACCTGGATTTTAGTTGAATATTATATATATTTTTATACATATTTTTATACTCTTCCTACTAATATATTCACTTTTTTTCAACGTGTCTTTAAATAATTTATGCAATATACTAAATTAAACCTATATTAATCCTTAAAAAATATTATATAAATATAATTTTTTTAATGATATTAATATAGGTTTAATTTTAATGTATTGCATAAATTATTTAAAGACACGTTGAAAAAAAGTGAATATATTAGTAGGAAGAGTATAAAAATATGTATAAAAATATATATAATATTCAACTAAAATCCAGGTGGAAAGCTCGACTGTCTCCTTGCAAGAGATATAATTTTCGATCTCGATCGCCAAGCGTGTCAGCGAGAGAGAGAGACGGAGACGGAAGATATGTCTGCGCTCTTCTAGTTGGCCGAGCGCCAAGCGCACACGTACACGGCTCTTTCCTCGTGTGCGTGATGTAGCGCGCACACGAGGAAAAAGCCGCGTACGTGTGCGCTGGGCTAGCTAGAAGAACGCAGACATATCTTTCGTCTCCTTCTCTTTCTCTCGCTACAGCTGACACGCTTGGCGATCGAGATTCGAGAAGTACATTTTTTACAAGGAGATAATCAAACTTTCTACCTGGAATTTAGTTAAATTTCACACATATGTTGTTACATACTCCTACTAATTCCTCCTACTAATATACTAATATATTTACTTTTTTCAAAAACGTGTCTTTAAATAATTTATTATACAATATATTAAACCTATATTAATATCATAAAAACTGTAATATTTATATTATATTGTTTTAGGATTAATATAGGTTTAATTTTAATATATTGAATAAATTATTTTAAAAAAATAGAAAAAAGAAATGTCTCGAACTCGAGATCTCCAGCATTCTAGCCGCTCAACTTATTAACACGACCACGGTGATTGTTTGAAAGATAGGTTTATCAAATCGGTAGATTACGTACGTAACTTTACTTTTATTTCTTGGAAAATAATAGCACGAGATATTGTACTGTATATTATATTAGTAGCAGGTGTATCAGTATGTAACAACATATGTGAAATTTAACTAAATTCCAGGTGGAAAGTTTGATTATTTCATTGTAAGAAATATACTTCTCGAATCTCGATCGCCAAGCATGTCAGCTGTAGCGAGAGAAAGAGAAGGAGACGGAAGATATCTCTGCGTTCTTCTAGCTAGCCCAGCGCACACGTACACGGCCTTCTCCTCGTGTGCGCGCTACCTCACACAGGAAAAAGCCGTGTACGTGCGCGCTCGGCGCTCGGCTAGCTAGAAAAATGCCTGAGAGAACGAATAAAAAGCAAGCGAAATGGCCAACATCAAAGAGATTTCCGAAGTCTCGACGCGAGCTTATCTTAATCGCCAATCTTTCGTATCATATTTCTTCTTACTATAGAAAATAAAATTTTTACATTTCGCATTTTATCGGACCGAAAATACTTGTAATGGATTAATGAGATTTTTGCGATTAAAATGACACCAAACACGATATAGATCGGGTAATTTTTAATTACATTATAATCAAGATGTTAATTATTTATCTAATTAAACATTATCCGATCTGTACCGTGTTTAGTGTCATTTTAATCGCAAAAATCTCAGTAAGTCATTAGAATTATTTTCAAACCGATAAAATACGAAATATGAAAATTTTATCTTTTATGCTGTGATGAAATACGATACGTAAGATTGGAAATAAAGGGATGCTCGCGAGCGGGACTCCGGAACTGTTTGATCGGTCATCTCGCTTGCTCCTTCCTCGTTCTCGATCTAGCATCAAATATAATCAAAACTAAAACTTTTATTATAATGGTATATTTGTAACGCAAAATTTTTTAAAATTTAACATGTCCCTGCAATTGTATGTATATACATATATATATAACAAATTGATATCACTAACCTTTTTCTACATCCTTTCTTTAAAGAAAGTTTACGGCGACTGGGGTATGGTTTCGCATCACCCTGGTTTCCCCATTTCTCTTTATATACTAAAAAACACTAATACTTTTCCACTTTACACTCAAAACACACTACACTACACAACACTACACTACACTACACGAAATGGCAAAAATAATATTATTTTTATCAAATAAGCAGATTGCAACAGCTCCATCTATCACGATGTCTGTGAACTAATTTACTGCTCTGTATTATCTTTAGATCTCGCTTTCGCTTGCAAATAATTCTTCACAAATAATTCTTCAGTATTACACGCATATCTTTTTTATTAAGCCTCTAAAAAAAATTTTAAAGGTATATTTACATTCTTTCATGTTTTCTCTTTACGGGGCTGGTCTTATTTTATATGTGCAAGCTGTAAAACTTGTGTATTGGTCAAATATATTTACGACCTGCAGCTAGGAGTCGATAACAAAAAACTAATTTTTAAAATTTTTTCTTATTTTTAAGATAAAATCACCAGCCCCGTATTTGTTACTTTGTGTACTTTAATCGTGGAGAAGCATTTGTCATTTTACTTAACTAATAAAAAGTTATGCGTGAAATACGAAAGTATCATTTCGGTCGGTAAAGAAAATGCTTCCAGCATCCCCTTAAGAACGTCGTCGTCAACATTGTTGGTGAGAGCGGAGTGAGGTAGGGGTCCGGAAATGTACTTTTTACTTTTCGACCACAGTGTGGCTCTGTAAGCGTTCAATAAATCGCGCGGGCATTATCAATTTAACAAATGTATCGATAACAGACTTATCGACAATAGATATATCGATAAGAGTTATATCGACAATGTTAAAAGAGAGAAGATAGAAGATTATCGTGACATTATTTTTTTTATTTTTTTTTATTTATTATTTTTTTTTGTAAAATGACCTTTTTTAATACATTTACCGTAGTGAAATATAGCACTCATAACTTTATACAATTGTCCAGCTATTGATATTTTACTTGTAGGGACAGAACATAAACTAAAATTGTGTGGTAAATTAGTACTGATAATAATGTACTTGTTTCTCTTTCTATTAACAATTTAAAGAATAAAAATTATAATCTTAATGATTTATTAAAAATTTCATTTTTACATTGGAATCAGTCAAATGACAAATCATGTGAATATTGTGGAAAAAATGATATTTTAATAAAAAATGAAATAATATCGGCGAAAGAGATAGTTATTATTCACTTAGTATTATTTTCATTACAGAATGGTAAATTAGTGAAGATACCACACAATTTTAGTTTATGTTCTGTCCCTATAAGTAAAATATCAATAGCTGGACAATAGTATAAAGTTATGAGTGCTATATTTCACTATGGTAAATGTATTAAAAAAGGTCATTTTACAAATATGTGTAGAGAAGGAACATCTAGCGTTTGGATTGAAAATAATGATACGCAGGTTAGAAAAAAGCCTAGAGGCGCTAAAGATATTTATATTTTACTTTTAGAAAAAATTGTTAATAAGTAATATATTCTTTTATAGTTTAAAATAATATAAATAATACTACAAAATGCGTGATATCAGTACAAAATTACCTTTTCAAAAAAAGGTAAAAAAAAGGTGCCAAATGTACGCGCAGATATACGAGATAAAATTATGAATAATACTACAAAATGCGTGATATCAGTACAAAATTACCTTTTTTAAAAAGGGTAAAAAAAGGCGCCAAGTGTACGCACAAAAACGGACCTCATTACAAAACTATTTGTATATATACATATACAGGGTGTCCCATTATAAAACATCCACGCAAATTACTCCGAAGATAAGGGTGATAGCAAAAAATGACCTTAACAAACGTTGTAGGATTAAAAGGGGGCCAACTGAGGGTGACCTTGACTTTGATCTCGCAGTTGATTTTCAAGGTCATTTGAAGGTCAGAGTAATTTTTTTAAATGGAAACCCCTATTTTTGACACCGGATTCGAAAAGAGCGGAAAATTTTACGTCAGAAATGATATTTTAAATTTTTTTTGTGTGACCTTGAGAAGGTCAAATGAGGGTCAAATGTTGAAAAACTGCTTGCTGATTGTTTATTTAAATTTATAGGCGAAATAAATGTTATAAAAGTACCTTTAGCAGGTAGATCAAGCTCAAATGTGCCAACGATCGTGACCATTTTGACCTTGAGATCAATTTTCAAGGTCATTTAAAGGTCAGAGAGATTTTTATAAACTCTTATTTTTGACACCGGATTCGAAAAGAGCGGAAAATTTTACGTCAGAAAAAATATTTTAAAGTTTGTTGGTGTGACCTTGAATTTTGTGCTCTTTCAGAATCCGTGGTCAAAAATAAGAGTTCCTATTTCGACAAACAAAGACTTTTAAATAATTTTGAAAATCAACTCCAAGGTCAAAGTCGAAGTCACTCTTAATTGGCTCCCTTCGATGCCTACAACCTACAATACTTACTGGTTTTAAAGCTAAAGTAAGGTTAGCACATGTAAGCAACAGCTTTTGAGTGCTTGTTGAATATTTAACCTTGAATTGATCTATTCAAGGTCACACCAACAAACTTTAAAATATTTTTTCTGACGTAAAATTTTCCGCTCTTTTCGAATCCGGTGTCAAAAATAAGAGTTTATAAAAATCTCTCTGACCTTTAAATGACCTTGAAAATTGACCTCAAGGTCAAAATGGTCACGGTCGTTGGCACATTTGAGCTTGATCTACCTGCTAAAGGTACTTTTATAACGTTTATTTCGCCTATAAATTTAAATAAACAATCAGCAAGCAGTTTTTCAACATTTGACCCTCATTTGACCTTCTCAAGGTCACACAAAAAAAATTTAAAATATCATTTCTGACGTAAAATTTTCCGCTCTTTTCGAATCCGGTGTAAAAAATAGGGGTTTCCATTTAAAAAAATTACTCTAACCTTTAAATGACCTTGAAAATCAACTGCGAAATCAAAGTCACTCTCAGTTGGCCCCCTTTTAATCCTACAACGTTTGTTAAGGTCATTTTTTGCTATCACCCTTATCTTCGGAGTAATTTGCGTGGATGTTTTATAATGGGACACCCTGTATATATTTACTGTACTATTTGTCTATATATAGGTATTTTTAATCTGCTTAAAAAGATATGTGTCAAAAAATGGCACCAAGTAGGAATAAATCTTTGAATAGTTGTGTATGTACACATGTATACAGCATAAAATATTATGTTTAATATTAAGTTCATAAAAATTTTAATTAAATAAAAAAATATTGCAAAAAATTTGGCGCTGCTATACCCGAAATATTTGAAAGTAATTTAAATGTGTTGTGTAAGATAAACGTAAATAATTTAAATGTTGTGTAAGGTAAACGTAATACTTTACACAATACACAATACATTTATATATTTACTGTACTATTATATTATCATGTATATAGCAGCGCCAAATTTTTTGCAATATTTTTTTATTTAATTAAAATTTTTATGAACTTAATATTAAACATAATATTTTATGCTGTATACATGTGTACATACACAACTATTCAAAGATTTATTCCTACTTGGTGCCATTTTTTGACACATCATATCTTTTTAAGTAGATTAAAAATACCTATATATAGACAAATAGTACAGTAAATATATATATGTATATATACAAATAGTTTTGTAATGAGGTCCGTTTTTGTGCGTACACTTGGCGCCTTTTTTTACTCTTTTTAAAAAAGGTAATTTTGTACTGATATCACGCATTTTGTAGTATTATTCATAATTTTATCTCTTATATCTGCGCGTACATTTGGCACCTTTTTTTTACCTTTTTTTGAAAAGGTAATTTTGTACTGATATTAAATTACCATAAAACTATATTTTTATTAAACAGATGAATTTAATTTTATATAATCTTATAATAAATTTTAGCTGCCTAATTTTTCACAAATATTTAAGGCTGGTATTCATAGTCTGATCTTATATTTAAGATCGTCTTAACTTTATCTTTAGATACTGTACGGATGGCCACAAAGTATCTAAAGATGATCTTAAATATAAAATCGGACTATGAATATCTGCCTTAAATAATTTTGGGGAATTAGGCAAATAAAATTTATTATAAGATTGTATAAAATTAAATTCATCTGTTTAATAAAAATATGGTTTTATGATAATTTAATATATACAAGATTTGTTTTGCTTAATAAAATTAAATAACCGCAGTATTTTTGACTGCGCAAAGATAGCATAATCAATTGTCTTATAATTGGAAGCGAAAATGAAGAAATGAAATTTAGACTATATTAAAAATATGATAAGAATTTAAATTTTAAGTTAAAATTATTAAATAAAATTATGGGACGAAAAGACCTTATAGAATTTCCTATAAAGTTTGAGTGAGATTTAAATTAAAAATTTATATTGTATTGAGAGGATAATAAAATTTAATTAACTTAAATGATAAATTATTGTTTCAAATTAAACCAAGAATTAATAAAAAATTGAATAAGTTTGGTGTTCGGTACGGAATGGAGCCTTGAGGAGATTACGGCGGAAAGATACGAACACGCACACACAGAAATAATTCACACACGCAAGTTTTGTTCAAAAGCTAACAAAGTATATTTACAAGTCACAGTTAATAAAAATGTTATGTACAAGGTTATTTACACTGTCTGAATCACTCACACACTTTCAGATCGCGACCCCGAACACGGATCGGACAATGTAAGTCCGGTGTGAGAAGCGCGCAACGCGACCGAAAGCGGACAAGTCGTGACGTGTGCGAATGAGAGACAAAGAGACCGCGAACGCGTGGAGCGAGCGACTCCAAGACGCGAGCGTGATAAGCGCAGCAAAGAGAGCGACTTTGCTGTTGCAAAACCGACGAAATCGGATAACGTGCAATTATCCGAGATAATGCGGTGAACTATCGTGCGATTTCGAAAACTGTGAAAATGCGGGTCGTACTCGAACGGGTCAAAGCAGACTGGCGTTCGTCCCCACTTCGCATTCGTTTTTATACTGTGCTTTTCTGGAATGTTCCTTCCTGTCGTCACTTCCTCTTGAAGGAAATGACGACATGAAAAGAACACTCCAGAAAAGCTCGGAAAAGTCTAAATAAATACATTTACATAAATATAATTAAAAATAGCGAATTGGGGACGATGACTAAGGCGTTTTGAATTTAGGGAAACGGCAGCGCCGCCGTTTCGCTACCTTAGCGCGCTCCGCGCGAGCGCGGCTAAGTCCGCAAATGTATTGCGATTGGGACATAAGTCCCGCGTGCAGCGTGAATGGAGAGCAACGACAGTAATGTGTGCGATGTAACACACATCACTGCCGCTACTCTCCACGTATGTTGGTGCTGCATTACACCACCCATGTTGCACAGGCCATGCAACATAGGCGATGCAATGCAGCGTGGTAAGGGCTGAGCGGAGCCCTTCGTTCGCTCGCGAACATTTGGAAAAATTACAAGCTATATGGCACATAATATAAAGAAAAAGTATATTAAAAAATGTAAGAAACTTACCACTCCATAATTCCGTATCCATAATTTGTGTTTTGCATCTGTACTCGATGGAAACCGAAATAAATGCGATCCCGTAGAAAATCGACCATTGCGACAATGTTTATACGCGCACTTATCATAAACACTTTCTGAATGACACTTATTATTCATTGTAGTTTGATTCATATTTTTTATATATACTTTTATTATATAAGTATTTTTTTATTAGATTAATAAAATTAGTCTATTATTAAAATTATATTATTATTAAAATATATTAAAATTAGTTTATTATATTAATAAAATTTTTTAATTTGATTTTTAAAAATGTTTTATTTAAATAAATTTTTTATTTAGTTATAAATTATTGAGTTTATACTTATTAATTGTTGCGGATTGGGATAAATCCGCCGCGCTCGATCGATCGAGGATTTGAGAGTTCCGCGGAAAATCGAGGTAAGCGCTATACCCATAGGTCTGAAGCGGCACCCCTCCGTTGTGAGCCACCTTGCCGTGGTGGAGGGGCTCCCCTGGGAGAGATCCCAGGGGTCTAAGAGCTCACACATGGAAGGAAAACCATGTTAAAAAACCCGGGTAGGCCAGACTCGTGAGGTGGGTTATACCAACTGGCCTAGGAGTGGAGGGCTCCGAAATAACCCTCCCGTGGAAGGAAACCACGTAAAAAAATTACATTTTTATCATGGTTATGTCGACTAAAATTAGATGCAACTTACCGCCCCAGGGGTTTCGGAGCCCCAGGGGTCGGCGTGGGGGGGGTAGTGTCCCGGCTCCCCCCACGTCGTCATCGGACGACGGGCGGTGCGGGGGGTGCGGCGCAGGCCCCCCGCACTATATGGCGACTGCGGCCGGTGAGGAGGCCTTCAGGATTTTACTCCTGAAGGCGGTTGAGTGGCTCCTCCATCTGGGGGAGCCTTCGTCATCGAGGGGTTTCTGCTCTGGGGGGTGCGCCCAGTTCGGGAGGCGTGGGGCCGGGTTCATCCCGGTCCTACGCCTCGGTGGCTAGAGGTAGGGGGAGGCCTGCGTCCCGTTCCGTCGGGACGCAGACCTCTCCGGTGGTAAGTGCCCCCCCCAGGTGCTTTAAGTGCCTGGGGAGGGGGCACATAAGGAAGTGGTGCCCGTCCGCCGTCGACCGGGGCAAGTCTTGCCTCCGGTGCGGCGGGGACGGGCACCATGTTGGGGCATGCACGGCTCCGGCCGTGCATTGCCCCATCTGCGCGGAAGCCGGGCTACCCGCTCGCCACCGGGTGGGTGGGGGTGGGTGCCCGGTGATTCCCCCTCGGAAGAGGGGTAGAGGAAGGAAAGGAAGAAGAGGAGGGGGGTTCCATCCCCTCCCCCTGTTGAGGCAATGGAGGTGGTGGGCTCTCCCTCACGGGAGAGTCCACCCCTCGTTGGGATTCCCCCCGCGGAGGCTGCCACCGTGGATGACGACGACGGTTCATCCGTCGCTGACACGGTGATAGTCTCCGTGGGGGGGGCCTCCATGGGGTCTCCTAATGGAGTCCCCATGGAGGTAGTTGGGGAGGAGGAATTTTCTCCTCCCCCCACGGAGGGTAGTTTTTCAGGGGAGAGCCTCCCGTCTTCGGTCGGGGGGAAGCTGCCCCAGGTGGACGGCCCGGTGGAGGCCGTCCTTGGTGGGGGGGGTCCCCTGGCTACGGCTGGGGTAAACCCTCCCCAGGTGGATGGCCCGGCGGAGGTCGTCCCTGGAGCTGGCCATCGTGTCAGTCCGGGGGCGACCTCTGGGGGACCTGTCACCTCCAAGGGTTCCCGGTTTGGGGAGCCCAAGGAGGTGATAAGGGATGGAAAGGGAAGGGTGGTATACTCTCCCTTTGGTATGTGGGAGGAGGGGGAGGAGTTTGCTTCCCCCCTCTCCACTGAGTCGGAAGGGGAGGAAGCTGGAGTCGTTGATTCGCTTTCCCCCCATTTTGGGTCCGGTGTGGCTTCCTCTCGGGGGGTCACTCCTGTGACTGAGGAAAGGGTGATAAAGGACTTCACCCAGAGGGAGCTTGACGTTGAGGTCAAGCTCAAGCCCAGATGGGAAAAATTGGGGGATCTTAGGCTTTCCGGGGGGTGGCTGGGTCCGGAGGATCTCGGGCTTATCCCTCCGGGGTGCCTGGAACCCCTAATTAAGTCTTTGACTGCGAGGGAGGCGATGGCTTTTGCTGAGTGGCATGCCTCCGAGTACTACGATTTTCGGGATAGGGGGTGGGCCTGGTCGGAGGAGCGGGGCAACGCACTTGTGCGTAGCATGCTCTCTTCCCCCAGGCACTCCCCTACTAACCCCCCAAACTTCGACGTTGAGGGGGCCCGGCGTTTGAGCAAGAAAAAGGTGGTTGGGGGCCTTAAGCCCCCAGCCACTTCTTAGCCCCCCATAACAGCGGGGGGCCTTTCGTGCCCTCCCCCTCTAACATCTGGGGGAGGGCTGGGGGGGAATTATATCGGCCGGCCGAGAGCGGGGGCTCTCGGTCGCGCCGATCCCCCCCAGTGTGGTGGAGGGGGAGCCGTTGGTCACGGCTCCTCCTCCAAGTTACGAGTAGAGGCCTGCACGGACTTCATCCGTGCAGGCCAGCCCGAGAGGGGGAGAGAAGCATGCCTTTAGGTGATTCCTCTCCCCCTCTCATTAAGGGCCGTGTCGATTGACCCGGGGGGGTTTTAGTGGGTATGCCGGCTAAATACGGTGAGTCCCACATAACCCGAGGGGTTCCCCCGAACCCCTCGGGTATCCATAAAGGATTTCCCCCTCGACAAAAAAAAAAAAAAAAAAAGGTCTGAAGCGGCAGCACCTCGCGGTAAGCACCGCGGTAAAGAATTTTCGGCGAATCGACGCGGCTCGTGTGTGAGCGTCGCGTGCACGCGGTCGATAGCGTGATCGGAGTCAGTGGCACATTGGCCATCAGAGAAAAGGGCTCGTGAGACGAATGAAGTGAAGAAGGGTTTGCGTAACTGCGTATCAAGTACGCGAACGTTCACCGCGACGGAGAAAGCGGGTATCGCGCGGTGCTCTATTACAACAACCGAGTCGGCGAGGCGGAAGTTAGCCGGGTTTCGATCACGACGCAATCGGAGAGGTTCTCGCGACGAATTCGCCGGCATTCGTTATGCGCACACTGTGCACGTGAACGAGAAGTGAGACGTATGTCGTGCGCTTACGTCTTCAGTGCATGTGTGCATTGGAACTCAATCAGTTCAAACTTGTTGTAAACTGCTCATGTCGTGCGTTTCGTCTTCAGTGCATGTGTGCATTGGAGCTCCAGCGGTTCAAAATTGTTGTAAATTGCTTATGTCGTTCGTTTTAGTCTTCAGTGTCGTCTTCAGACATCGAATTCGTCGGATAAGATTATTGTGATTCGTGTGCGCTCACGACATTCTGTAACGGTCGTCCTTAAGAGGACACTCTTGTTGTCGATCATGCTGCAAAGCCGTGATTCTCGTAAGCGAAATTGTCGGTGCGGCCAAGGACAATTGCGCCGATTCCAAACAAGCTGTTTGTGACAAACCTGGCTCCGACGCGAGCATTTTTTCGGGCAACGTTTGCCTTACAAACAGGCGTCCGATACCGACTGGTATATGTCGAGCTATGTGTACAGCGATCATTTTGATGATCACATCAACCTGCTCGTGCATCGTCTACGTAACCTTTTATTTCTGTGGCATAAATAAAAGGTGACTTGTGAGTGTCAATTAGTCTTGGACGTTTCTTCTCAATTCAGCTCCGTGCACAATTCACCAAATCTCAACGCACACATCGGTGCGTGATCACCCTATGCCAATATACAGTCCACTCATTAAAATTATCCTGGTGTCCATTTTCCATATTCTCAACGAGATTTCCGTTCAAAAGGATCAATTCAAAGACAGGGAGGCGGCGCGCGAGACGCGGCATTATAAACCCGAGCATGCTCGTTCGTCGCAGCTTCGCGTCGGATCGCGACTCAGATCGTGGGTCCGCAACATTTGGTCCTTCGAGCCGGATCTAAGAGTGATGACGAATTGAGAAGTGACAGACTCAAGTGAAAAACAAAGTGATACTGCAAGTGCAATTTCAATCCAACGACATTCAACAGTATCAGTGTAGTCAAACAGACTGACAGTTCTATCCGTGAAAAACTAAATTGATTCAATTCATTGCCAAAATGGAAGACGTGCTCGCTAATCAACAAACTGTTTTCTATTCAGTTGCTCGAGCTCTCGACAACTTTAAGAAAATTGGTCGGGCTAACTTGACAGCCGCGAAAATTCGTTCGCGCATGGCGAGCTTACAAGACACGTGGGCACAAGGTGTGCGCAATCACGCGAAACTACTCCAACTTGCTCCAGAGGAGAAGCAAGCTTCGATCCACTACTTCAAAAAGGAAACCTTCGCCGTCCACGGGGATCTCTATCAATCAACATTGGATTATATGAACGAGTGCTTGGAGGAGCTGGTTCCAGTCGTGAGCCGTGACACATCTCTCAACACTTCGTTCGCGCAAACAGACTCTGCGGCCTTATCGTTAAAACATCTCCCTCCGATCAAATTGCCGCCGTTTACCGGTAAGAGTGAGGAGTGGGAGACTTTTCGCGATCGCTTTCAATCGCTTATCATAGACAATCGCGAACTGTCGAATTTGAGTCGCATGCATTTTCTCGTCTCGAGTCTGACAGGCTCAGCTCGCGATGCGATATCTGGTATTAAGGTTACCGCGGATAACTTCACGATTGCGTGGAAGGCGTTGACAGCGCGTTTTGAAAACAAGCGACGGTTAATTGAAACTCACGTTTCGAGTTTATATAATCTCCCGAAGATGACGCGTGAGTCAGCTGCCGAACTTCACGCATTACGCGATAAATCGGAACAAGCGATCTCATCGCTGCAACGTCTTAATCGTTCTTCAGACGATATAGTTAGCGACATTTTAGTTTATTTCATTTCTCAAAAATTCGATCCTGCCACGCGTCGTGCGTGGAAGTTAAAGATAAGCGATAATGAGAATCCGCTTACATATAAGGAATTGTTACGCTTTATTTCGTTGCGCGCCCTCGCATTAGAGGAACTTCATCCTCGCGATAATGAGAAAACCAAGTCACACGCGAAGGTGACTAGCGCTACGGCGACTGCATCATCTAAGATAGTGTGTCCAATGTGCAAGTAGTCGCACATTTTCTCGAAGTGTCCACAATTTGTAGCAAAGAGTCCGACTCAGCGACGTGATTTGGTTAAGAAATTTCGACGGTGTTATAATTGCTTGAGTGATAAACACATGTCGATTAATTGTCAAAGTAATTTTACATGTCGAACTTGTAGTAAACGACATCATTCCATGATTCATCTTGATTCGGACTCATTGCAACAAACCACAAATGCGACGAATACGTCACAAGCGAACGTCACCGAAGGCGTGCCGAACGTCGCAGCACTCGCATCCATTACGATGACAACCGCGCCGACTCCGGTTGTCTTATCCACTGCAAAAGTGATTTTGCGAGCGCCTTCTGGACGCTCATTGATTGTCAGAGCCTTAATTGACGGTGGGTCAGAGCTCACATTTGTCACGGAGCGCGTCGCTCAAATATTACGTCTCAAGCGTATACGAACGCTCACTTCAACGTCGGGAATTAGTTGCGCCGATACCGGTACATGCCGATCCGCAGCTTTGATTCACATTACCCCTCGCAACAAACCGAAACCAATGTTCACAACGGTTGCCTATATTATGAAGGCATTAACGAAGTATGCTCCCAGAAGCGCTTCGCGAGCGCAGGATTGGAAACACATTTCCAATCTGGAATTGGCCGATGATGATCCTGCCGGATCCACACCGATTGGTCTCATCATAGGGTCCGATTTATATAATCACGTGCTCGTTAACGTACGTAACGGACCGCTCGGTCAACCAGGTGCGATTGAATCGCATTTCGGATGGATCCTATCTGGAACAACTTCCATCCCAAATCACGTTACGCAACACTCTCATGTGGTAACTTCAGCTCTCGTGGTTCCGCATGACGAGGATACGAATCGCGTCGTGCACTCAGCCCAGTTAAATCAATGTCACAATGTTGTCGCTCATTGTTGTGCTCTCGAAAAGCAACTGTTTAAATTCTGGGAGGCAGAGGAAACACCTCAATCAACCGAAATGTCTCCAGATGACGAACAATGCGAGGAACATTTTAGACAAACGCATTCGAGAACAGCGGATGGAAGATATGTCGTGCGTCTGCCGTTCCGAGAAGGTCCACCCATTAAAATCGGTGAATCTCGCGAAATTGCCGTGCGTCGACTTTCGTCATTACTTCGGAAAATTAATAATCAACCCGCAATTAAGCAGGAGTATTCCGAGTTCATGAGCGACTACACGCAGTTAAATCATATGAAAGCCGTCGCGCCGGTCGACTCGGCCAACGCACAGGTAGTGTATATACCTCATCATCCAGTCATTCGAGCGGCTAGTTCGACAACTCGATTGAGAGTCGTGTTCGATGCATCGTGCACAACCTCCAACGGTACTTCGCTCAATTCGTATATGCTAACCGGGCCTAAGCTGCAATCAGATTTGCAATCAGTTTTATTACGCTGGCGACACAGATACGTTTATTCCGCAGACATCGCGAAAATGTATAGACAAATATTGGTCGACTCGCGAGATAGAGATTACCAACGCATACTGTGGATAGACGAAAATTCTAATATTCAAGAACATCAACTCCTTACAGTGACATACGGTACGGCTTCAGCTCCGTTCTTGGCTCTTCGAGTCATTAATCAGTTAAACGAGGATGAGGGAAAATCGTTTCCGCTAGCATCTGCAGTGTTGCGCGAAAATATTTATGTGGACGACGTCCTGTTTGGAGCAGAGGATATTCCTCTCCTTAAGCAGGCCCGAGATCAAGTTCGCAAATTGTTAAAACGCGGTGAATTCGATCTTCGCAAATGGGCGAGTAACAAGCCGGAGTTACTATCGGATATTTCATCGGAGAATCATGGGCTAGCACAGCCTAAACTATTTGAAACTGACAACAGTCTAAAGGTTCTCGGTATTTTTTGGAATCCGACGCACGATAGTTTCCAGTTTCAAGTGGAGTTACCACAGACTCTCCCTTCTACGAAACGAACGATCCTCTCCACTATAGCCAAGCTATTCGATCCACTCGGATGGGTCACACCCGTAGTTCTTAAAGCGAAAGTTTTCATGCAGAAATTGTGGCGACATAAGGTAGGATGGGACGAACGTCTCTCGGAAGATTTCCTATCACTATGGAGAACGATTTATGAATCACTTCCTTACATTAAAAACATAAAACTTGTTCGCTGGATTGGATGCGATTCAGATACAGAAAGCATCGAATTACACGGGTTCGCGGATGCATCCCAAGAAGCTTACGCCGCAATAGTTTTCCTGAGGGTTACAACCTTATCCGGTCACATAACTGTTTCACTCCTCGCTGGGCGATCCAAAGTCGCGCCCATCAAACCGCTGACAATCCCTCGGCTAGAACTGTCAGCAGCGGTTCTATTGGCGCGCTTAATCGAGTTTATAAGACAATCTCTTCATCTCACGAAAATTGCAGTCCATTGCTGGACAGATTCGAGTATTGTGCTTGCTTGGTTAAACAAGCACCCATCTCATTGGAAAACTTTTGTTGCTCATCGCGTAGCAGAGATCCAAACACGATTGCCTGACGGCATTTGGCATCATGTCAGTACACACGAGAACCCCGCGGACTGTGCATCTCGCGGTTTACTCGGCACAGAATTGAACGCCTTTGACATGTGGTGGCGCGGACCTTCGTGGTTAAGTCTTCATCAGGAAGATTGGCCCACCTTTGCAATATCCCCGATAGGCGAGACGCAGTTAGAAGCAAAATCGTGTCAAGTGCATCAGGTTAACGCTGATGAGCCGTGGAATCTCGCTACTCGATATTCATGGTGGCCGAAATTAATACGTATTACCGCATACATTTACCGTTTCGTACGAGGATGTAGAAAGAGATACACAATAGAGTCGAACAATAATTCCCAGTCGCACGCTCTCACTACAGTCGAATTCAACGAAGCTCGAAACTTTTGGTTAAAATCCATTCAGTCAGAACTGTTCAAAAACGAACTCCATAATTTTAAATCAAACAAACCGTTGTCAAATCACAGTTCTATTCTTTCACTAAATCCGTTCCTGGATTTAGACGGTCTAATTCGCGTTGGGGGGCGATTAGAACACTCTTCATTATCGTTTCAGTCCAAACATCCAATTTTGCTAGCTGATCACACGATCACTACGATGATCATTCGTTACATGCACATCGTATCTCTCCATGCCGGTCTTCAATCCACTCTTTCGAAGATCCGACAAGAGTTTTGGATTCTACGAGCGAGAAATCTCGTGAAATCGATTATCTACAAGTGCGTCGCATGTACTCGAGAAAAGGCTCGAGTAGCTGTCCAACTGATGGGCCAGCTACCTACTAGTCGCGTTTCAGCGCCCTCTAGAGCGTTCCTACACAGCGGTGTTGACTACGCCGGACCAGTGTTCACACGTGCTTCAGCTGGCCGAGGAGTTACCTCACGAAAGGCCTATATAGCACTCTTCATCTGTTTAGCCACACGCGCTATTCATCTCGAACTGATCAGTGACTACTCGACTTCTGCCTTTCTCAACGCTTTTCAAAGATTTTGTGCGCGACTGCCAGAAGTCATGTACTCGGACGATGGTACCATGTTCGCCGGAGCGGATAAGGAGTTATCGCGAGCGTATCGCGACGCTCAAAGCGATGTCAACTTTCTCAACTTTATCGTGTCAGATAACATAACATGGAGCTTTATCCCTCCACACGCTCCACACTTCGGTGGATTGTGGGAGGCAGGGGTCAAAAGTGTTAAACACCACCTTCGTTGTGTCGTAGGAACTCACACTCTCACCTTCGAGGAATTTACTACCACGCTTTGTAGAATTGAAGCATGCCTTAATTCAAGGCCTCTTTGTCCATTAACTGATTCGATTGACGACTTCGAGTTCCCCGGGTCATTTCTTAATCGGATCGGCAATTACAATCAATCCGGAACCTTCTGTTCTGCAAATCAATGAGAGTAGACTGTCACGGTGGCAATTGTTGCGACAGATCGCGGAGCGTTTCTGGAAGCATTGGCAGGCTGACTACATTAATACACTTCAACAGCAAACTAAGTGGCGAAAAGCAAAGCCACCAATCCGAACTGGTTCCATGGTTCTCATTCAAAACCCTCTCCTTCCTCCATGCAAATGGGAACTCGGACGTGTGATCCACTGTCAATCGGGCTCTGACGGATTAATTCGCGTCGTCTCTATTAAAACTGCGAACTCGGAATACAAACGCCCCATAACGAAGTTGTGTGTGCTTCCAATTGATATTGAATCTATCGGTTCTACCAAGGAACAAGCTAAAGGATCAAGCGATTGATGATCCTTCAGATTCCAATAAGTTCTGCGATTATAATTATGATTACTTTATAATTATGATTACTTTACAGTTTCATGTAACAAGTGATTTAAGTTTATGTTCATTAGTTTGAGTCAATGCGTGCAAGTACAGTCGCCAAGGCGGGCGGCGCTTGCAATCATAAGTTTAAGGTCGTGCGATTGAGTACAAATAGGGGATATTGTTGTTTACGCGATCTGCGTTAAGTGTTCAAATCCGTTTGCGATAACAACAGTGATCTATTATAGGTTAATTCTAAGTCAAGATTAGCGGACGTTTCATGACTACATTTTCAATTTGGTGTGCTCAAGTTATATTCGGAGGTTGTACGCGATTGTCTCGCTCATTGTGGGGGATCGAGCGTGGCGAACGATCACATCTGGTCAAGTGTCATTCGGCAACCTCACTCAGAAGGGAGTGGGCGATGCCTCTTTGTATGAAGTTGTTTCGAAATCAAAATTTCGAGGCGGGCGGTATGTTGCGGATTGGGATAAATCCGCCGCGCTCGATCGATCGAGGATTTGAGAGTTCCGCGGAAAATCGAGGTAAGCGCTATACCCATGGGTCTGAAGCGGCAGCACCTCGCGGTAGGCACCGCGGTAAAGAATTTTCGGCGAATCGACGCGGCTCGTGTGTGAGCGTCGCGTGCACGCGGTCGATAGCGTGATCGGAGTCAGTGGCACATTGGCCATCAGAAAAAAGGGCTCGTGAGACGAATGAAGTGAAGAAGGGTTCGCGTAACTGCGTATCAAGTACGCGAACGTTCACCGCGACGGAGAAAGCGGGTATCGCGCGGTGCTCTATTACAACAACCGAGTCGGCGAGGCGGAAGTTAGCCGGGTTTCGATCACAACGCAATCGGAGAGGTTCTCGCGACGAATTCGCCGGCATTCGTTATGCGCACACTGTGCACGTGAACGAGAAGTGAGACGTATGTCGTGCGCTTACGTCTTCAGTGCATGTGTGCATTGGAACTCAATCAGTTCAAACTTGTTGTAAACTGCTCATGTCGTGCGTTTCGTCTTTAGTGCATGTGTGCATTGGAGCTCCAGCGGTTCAAAATTGTTGTAAATTGCTTATGTCGTTCGTTTTAGTCTTCAGTGTCGTCTTCAGACATCGAATTCGTCGGATAAGATTATTGTGATTCGTGCGCGCTCACGACATTCTGTAACGGTCGTCCTTAAGAGGACACTCTTGTTGTCGATCACGCTGCAAAGCCGTGACTCTCGTAAGCGAAATTGTTGGTGCGGCCAAGGACAATTGCGCCGATTCCAAACAAGCTGTTTGTGACAAACCTGGCTCCGACGCGAGCATTTTTTCGGGCAATGTTTGCCTTACAAACAGGCGTCCGATACCGACTGGTATATGTCGAGCTGTGTGTACAGCGATCATTTTGATGATCACATCAACCTGCTCGTGCATCGTCTACGTAACCTTTTAGTTCTGTGGCATAAATAAAAGGTGACTTGTGAGTGTCAATTAGTCTTGGACGTTTCTTCTCAATTCAGCACCGTGCATAATTCACCAAATCTCAACGCACACATCGGTGCGTGATCACCCTATGCCAATATACAGTCCACTCATTAAAATTATCCTGGTGTCCATTTTCCATATTCTCAACGAGATTTCCGTTCAAAAGGATCAATTCAAAGACAGGGAGGCGGCGCGCGAGACGCGGCATTATAAACCCGAGCATGCTCGTTTGTCGCAGCTTCGCGTCGGATCGCGACTCAGATCGTGGGTCCGCAACATTAATACAAAATATAAAACAAAATAAAATGTGTAAGGTAACACGCAAGAAAAGAATTAATAACAGTTAAATAAAGTAATTAAACTTATTGTTACATAAAGCATGAAACAAAAAACGTAAAAAAAGCGCAAAATAATATGATAATAAAATAAAAAATGTAGTAATAATAACGTAAAGAAAAGAAAAAAAGAAAAGTTATTAAAATCATGAAAATTTAAAAAAAACGATAATTCACTATATGTAACACGTAATGTAATGTAATGTAATGTAACACGAATTGATATCAAGCTAATTTTCAAATCTAAACTGTGACGGTACGCCTTTTCGCACGCTGGGATCGGTGGGAATAGCTCGCCGGGGCTAGGGTGAGAAAAGGGTGAAACACTGCTCTCGATATGTATTAACAAAACAGATATTTATTCAATGAAAGGTGGATGTGTGGTGTACAGTTTATATTTACAATGTGTTGGTATGGTGTAGGTGTGTGTGTGTGTGTGTGTGTGTGTGAGAGCGCACAAGTCGCGCTTGCTCACACGTGAGTGGTGTGAGTTGTACGCGGACGCAGACTTATCCTAGACGCAGACTTATTACTAATGCGGGCTTACTACTAACGCAGACTTATTACTAATGCGGGCTTACTACTAACGCAGACTTATTACTAACGCGGACGCGGGTACAGACACGGACTTACAACTGGGCGCGGACGGACACGGCTTATAGCTACTTGCCGACGGACACGGCGGATTCGGTGCGGTCGCGGACTCCCGGCGCAGCGCGTACTCGCGAAGAACGGTAGTCGGCGTGGTGTTCGGTAACACCCGGTCTGGGGATCGGTCAGGTAATAAATCCCTCGGTAGCTCTCGAGGGGGGAAACTTGCACGCCGGTAGCTCCCGGCTGCGAACGGTAGCTCCCGTCCGCTGTGCGGAAGAGTCGGTAGCTCCTGACTCGGGTAGGAGGTGACAAGGTATAGTACTTCGGTAGCTCCCGAAGGGGGAAAGCCTACACACCGGTAGCTCCCGGCTGTGACGGTAGCACCCGTTCACCGTGTAGTAGGAAGCGGTCGGTAGCTCCCGACCGCAGGGACTGGTCTCGACTCGACGCGGCGGCCGCCTTTTATACCCGGCCGGCAGGTACCGAGTAGTAGCGGGGGAAGTCGCGCGTCGGAGCCGACAGGTGCGGCGCGGGCCGCGGGCGGCGTTTTGGGGTATTACTTGCGACGGCGCGCACGTGTCGGACGGCTGATCAGCCCGTGACGAGGAGGGGAAAGCGTATCGTCACATCACCTCCCCCTTACGAAGGCATGCCGTTTAGAGACGGCATAACGTTAGACGGACCAATGGCCGGCCGGAGCTCACAAGGCGATTGGCTCGCGGAGGGGCCTTCTCTGGCGGTGCTCAACCGCGGCTGGTCTCCCCATGCTCCGCGTTCGCTGCGAGTGGTTCTGGCGCGTTCTTTAAATCTTGCACGTGGACGTGGCGATGCCATCGTCCCCGCGTGTCGCGGAGATCAACGATCACGGGCGAGATGATCCTCCAGACTTCCAGCGGGCCGGTATAACGGGGAGCCAACTTTGCGTTAAATCCCGAGGCCTTCTTTGATAGCGGGTATTCTCGCTTCCACACGGTTTCGCCCACCCGGGGCTTCCAGGCACGGCGTCGCAGGTTGTAGTGCGCCTCCTGTTTTTGGAAGGCGCGCGCCATATTGATTCGCACCACCTCGAACGCTTCCTCTAGGCGTCGCCGGGTTTGGTGTGGGGTGGCGTTTGCGGCGTGGCGGCGGTCCTCCGGGTGGGGCAGCGCCAGCTCCCGGCCGTGGTTGAGGTATGCCGGCGTGTATCCGGTGGCCGTGTGTTGAGCCGTGTTGTACGCGAATTGGAGGGGGTACATGTGGTCGTCCCATCGGCGGTGATTCTTGCCGGTATATTGGGCCACCATGGTCTTGATTGTCCGATTCGTCCGCTCCACGGGGTTACAATGGGGCGCTCGGACTGGCGTGGTCCGGTGGTCGATACCAAACGTCCGTAGTGTCGTTTCCAATAGTTCGGACTTTAGTTGTGTCCCATTGTCCGAGATGATCTGGCTTGGGCACCCATGGCGGTAGATGACGTGGTCCAAAATTGCCTTGGTGACGGCCGGAGCGGTGGCGCGCCGGAGCGGTTTCAGTTCCACCTATTTTGTGAATCGGTCTTGCATCACGAGCAGCCACGCATGTCCTTGCGTGGATCGGGGCAGCGGTCCTATCAGGTCGAGCGTGACCTGCTGCCACGGGTGGTTGACCGGAGCGGTATGGAGCGTTCCCGCGGGTCGGGTGGTCGGCGCCTTGTGAGCCAAACAATTTGGGCAATTTTGGACGTATCTGGTGATGTCCTGAAACATCCCGGGCCAGTAAAACAGGCGGGCCATCCGTGCGATGGTCTTGGCCGTGCCCAAATGGCCGGCGGCGGGGTCCGCGTGATGCCGTGCCAATACCTGCGTCCGGTCCTCCCTGGGGACGCACAGTTTCCACTGCTCGGTTGGGTCTGTCTCCCGGAAGTCACGGTGTGGAGTATGTGGCGGAAGAGGCGGCCGCTTTGGAGGCGGTAGTCCGGGAAGTCTTCGGCGCGTTTTCGGAGGCCCGTCAGGACGCGCCGGTACCATCCGCATCGCGGTAGTGTCCTGGTCGTTGGGTAGGTCGGGATGTCCTGGTCGCCTTCCCGTTCCCCTGGCTGTGTTGCACATACCTCCAGTTGACGAGATAGCGCGTCGGCGACCTTGTTGGCGCTTCCCTTTCGGTAGCGGACGTCGAACTCGTGTTGTTGCAGTTCGAATAGCCAGCGGCCCAGTCGTCCGGTGGGTTCTTCGAGTTTCTGGAGCCAACGCAGGGACTGGTGGTCCGTTACCACTGTGAACGGGTATCCCCGTTCTTGCGGATACCCCACACGATCGCCAGGCACTCTAGCTCGGTTGCGCTGTAATTTTTCTCCGCCCCGTTCAGGGTCTGGCTGGCGTAGGCGATTACGCGTTCTCCCTCGTCCTGGTGCTGGGTCAGAACTGCTCCTAGGCCGTGGATGCTAGCGTCGGTCTGGAGGACGAAGCGCCGATTAAAATCAGAACAAGCCAGTACCGGTGCGGTCGTTAGTGCCCTTTTCAGTTGCTGGAACGCCCGCTCCTCGTCCGCGCCCCAGGTCCACTTGGCGTTCTTGCGTGTTAGCCGGGTTAATGGTGAGGCGACCGCAGAGAAGTTCGGTACGAAACGCCGATACCAAGATGCCATGCCTAAGAATTGTCGGACCCTTCGGATGGTGGTCGGTGCCGGCCAGGTCGCAACGGCGCTGACTTTTTCGGGGTCGGTGTGTACCCCGTGTCGGTTCACTACGTGGCCGAGGTACTTCAACTGGTCCCGGCCAAAGTGACACTTCTCGGGGTTGAGACGGAGCTTGGCCCTTCGCAGGCGGCAGAACACTTCCGCCAGATGTCGCAGGTGTTCGTCGAATGTCGGGCTGGCAACTATAATGTCGTCCAGGTAAACCATCACATGTGGTTCTAATTTGGGTCCTAGTAATCGTTGAGTCAAGCAATCGTTGAAACTTTGCCGGGGCGGAGTGGAGCCCAAACGGCATCACCCGAAATTGCATCAGCCCCTTTCCCGGGACCGTGAAGGCGGTGATCGGTCGGCTCTCGGGGTCCAGCGGCACTTGCCAGTATCCGTTCCTTAGATCCAGGGTCGAGAGGTAGCGAGCCCCCCGTAACTTGTCCAGTGTGGCGGCCACCTGTGGCAGTGGGTAGGCGTCTCTCTCGGTGACGTCGTTGACGCGGCGGAAGTCAATACAAAAGCGGTGGGAGCCGTCTTTTTTTCGGACCACCACAATCGGAGAACTCCACGCTCCATGTGAGGGTTCGATGACCCCATCCTCCTCCATTTTCTGAACTTCGTTGTTGATGACCGCTTGCATCGCCGGGTTTCTTGGGCGGTACCGCTGCTTGATCGGCTGGTCGGCCTTCAGCCGAATTCGGTGGGTCATCACGTCGGTGGGCCCGCGGATACCCTCAAACTTGGCTAGTTCTTGCCGTAGGAAGTCTTGCAGGCGCTGGGCCTCGTCTTCGGTTTGGACGGCTAATCCGGTCGGTGTGGCCTCGCCGGTGGTGTGTGTGTGTCTCACGGCTAGTCCAGCCGTCGTGGATTCACAGGCTGAGTGAGCTTGATTCGCGGTCGCTCGGGGCGGCGCTGGGATCGGGATTCCGATCCGGGCCCATAGGTCGACCCCAATTAGTACGGGGCTTTGCAGGGTCGGCATTACCAAGAAACTATGGCGGAGTCGTTGTTCTCCTACCCGTATGGGTAGGGTGTACGCCCCTGGGATGTCGGTGACCTCTCCGTCCGCCAGGTGGACTCGTTGTGTTTCGCCGTGCGGGGCATACCCCAAGGATTCCGCGTAGCGAGCGGTGTCGGCGTTTACGAAGGACACTTCTGAGCCGGAATCGATCAACGCCTCGAACTGTTGCCGGTGGAGGTGGATCGGGATATGTGGCCGCGGCAGGTAGCTTATTCGGATGTCGGTGCGGGCCGGGTGGCGGCGGCGGTGCTTCCGGCCCGGGCGGAGTTTCCCGGCCTCGGGTGGCAATCTCGGGTTAGGACGCCGTCCTTTCCGCACTGAGAGCAGAACTTCTTGGCCGGCCTCTTGCAGTCGACACGAGTGTGGCCTCGCTGCTTGCATCGCCAGCAGCATTCTTCCTTGTTATAGGTAGCGGCGGCGACCGACGGGCCGGTGGTCGTCTTCCTCTCCTCGGCCTTCCGTTCCTCCTTCTGCTTCCGTACGGTTTCGTATTCTAGGGCCCGTGCCTGGAGTTCTCGGGTAGTGAAGACGTCCTGACGGCGGATACAATATTTGTAGTCCGGGTGCATATTTTCATAGAGCCACTCGAGTTGTTCGTCTGGCGTGACTCCTCCCGCTCGTCGCATGGTGGTTAGCAAAGCCGTTGCGAATTTGTGGAACGGCTCGTTGGCCCCTTGGTACCGCTCCTGGATCTCACGAATCAGCTTAGCCCGGCTTTGGTGGGGCCGGTACTCTCTTCGGAAGTCTACCGTGAACTCCTCCCAAGTGTTCCAGGAGGCTCTGGTATTTCGGAACCATAGGAGAATGTCTCCCCGGAGTAACTCGGGCAAACCCTGTAACAGCTGGTCCCCGGAGTAGCCATAGCTCTCTTTTAGTTCTGCGACCCGTTCCAGGAAGGCCCATGCGTCTCGGCCGTCAAAGTGATAGCCCCACTTTCGTATCTGGTTGATAACTCTGGCGGTGTCGGTCAGGATCGGTTTTGTCTCTTCGGGTTGGCTTGCCATGCTTCCTCCTGGTGTCGTTTCGCGGGCCGGACTGGAGTACTCGTATCTTGGGTTCTCCTCCACGTAGGCGCGGATTCGTTGGCGGAGCGTGTCTATGTTACCGGCGCTGTCTAAGCCTATCCGTGACAATTCGGCCGCGAGTTCGGCCTTTGACAATTGATATATCCAACCTTTCATTTATACTTTTGTACAAAGCAGTGTTTCCCCGGAGCAGGTCCCTGTTCGGGCGCCAATGTGACGGTACGCCTTTCCGCACGCTGGGATCGATGGGAATAGCTCGCCGGGGCTAGGGTGAGAAAAGGGTGAAACACTGCTCTCGATATGTATTAACAAAACAGATATTTATTCAATGAAAGGTGGATGTGTGGTGTACAGTTTATATTTACAATGTGTTGGTATGGTGTAGGTGTGTGTGTGTGTGTGTGTGTGTGTGAGAGCGCACAAGTCGCGCTTGCTCACACGTGAGTGGTGTGAGTTGTACGCGGACGCAGACTTATCCTAGACGCAGACTTATTACTAATGCGGGCTTACTACTAACGCAGACTTATTACTAATGCGGGCTTACTACTAACGCAGACTTATTACTAACGCGGACGCGGGTACAGACACGGACTTACAACTGGGCGCGGACGGACACGGCTTATAGCTACTTGCCGACGGACACGGCGGATTCGGTGCGGTCGCGGACTCCCGGCGCGGCGCGTACTCACGAAGAACGGTAGTCGGCGTGGTGTTCGGTAACACCCGGTCTGGGGATCGGTCAGGTAATAAATCCCTCGGTAGCTCCCGAGGGGGGAAACTTGCACGCCGGTAGCTCCCGGCTGCGAACGGTAGCTCCCGTCCGCTGTGCGGAAGAGTCGGTAGCTCCCGACTCGGGTAGGAGGTGACAAGGTATAGTACCTTCGGTAGCTCCCGAAGGGGGAAAGCCTACACACCGGTAGCTCCCGGCTGTGACGGTAGCACCCGTTCACCGTGTAGTAGGAAGCGGTCGGTAGCTCCCGACCGCAGGGACTGGTCTCGACTCGACGCGGCGGCCGCCTTTTATACCCGGCCGGCAGGTACCGAGTAGTAGCGGGGGAAGTCGCGCGTCGGAGCCGACAGGTGCGGCGCGGGCCGCGGGCGGCGTTTTGGAGTATTACTGGCGACGGCGCGCACGTGTCGGGCGGCTGATCGGCCCGTGACGAGGAGGGGAAGGCGTATCGTCACAAACAATTTCGATAATAAGCAATCGAATAATCTACTTAATATTTTATAATATAAATTAATATATATTAAGTTTTTTAAACTAGCTTACGTTAGCACGTGCCGACAAGCCGATCGCGTATCACTCGATCTGTTAGAGAGGGGGAAAGAGCGAGCAAACAGTATTAATCAACAAGTTAACATCGTCAGTTACTCGTCAAGACTCGCCAAGAACAGAGATACAGATAAGAAAATAATGATATGGATGCTAACGTAAGTAAATAATTTTCTCGATTAATTTCGTCAAAATATTTATATAATATTTATACATTTCTGCAATGAATCCTAATTATATTAGATATATATAATCATCATAAGACATATAATAATCATCATAATTTTGAATTTATCTTTTTCAGTCGGATTCAATGGAAACAACGATGACATCAATGACGTCGACGACGACAGCATCGACGGCATCGGTGTCGACGATGATGACACCGGCGACGGTACCAGCGTCGACGATGATGACACCGACAACGACAGCGACGTCGACGACGATGACACCAGCGACGATACCGGCGTCGACGACGCTGACACCAACGATGGCACCGGCGACGGCATTGGCGGCGTTCGCGAGCGTTTTAACATTAAATGTGAGTATAAAATATGATAAGGTATTATTTGACAGGCAAACTGGCCACGTGAAGGCTTTTCAGCCAATCAATAAATGATCTGCGCGCCGAACATGGATTGTCAGTCTAACGCAGTCAAACAACGAATTAAAATCATCTTTTGATTTTAATCGTTTTGAATGTTTAGTAAATTGAATAAAGTATTTATTGCGAAAAATATTACCTCAGCCAGGATTTGAACCTGGAACTCCCCCATTCTGTGCGGGCGTCATTCGACCAAGGCATGTGGTAATATTTATCGCAATAACCGATACACTTAATGCGAGCTTATTATTTAAGCAGCGCCTCTAGTGGGGAACACCATCCTTTTAAGTCAGTGGTGGGATACAACTTTGAAAATAATCTTTTCTTCGCCAATGAGTATAAAACTTTTTATATATGATGTATTATACAATTATGTTTTTTATTTTACACACACACACACACACACACACACACACATTAGCCTCACACACACACACTAGTGGGGAACACCATCCTTTTAAGTCAGTGGTGGGATACAACACACACACACAATTACAAATATGCAAACACACACACACACACACCACACACGCAGCACAGAAACACACACACACACACACACACACACACCGCACACACACTGACACGGACGGACACACACACACACACACACGTGCTTTTCTTATTATTTACATTTTTGTTAATGTTCATGTTTCAGGCCGAATAATTAAGCAATATTATTGCAAGAGCAATTATGGCCGTGAGAGGCCGAGGCCGAGGACGAGGAAGAGAACAAGGAAAAAAAAGCGGGGGGACGACAAATTATTAATTTTACAACTAATATAAAACTAAGAAAATATAATGTAATCAAAACTTAAAAACTATAAATTAAAAGTATACAGTATATTAATTAAGAGTATATTTATTTAATTATTACATTATATTTTTACATTATATTAAGTTTTGATATATTTTACCATTACATCATTCCTTTACATTTTCCTTTATAACCGTTAAAGTTAACGAATAATTCGCTGAAGATGGTCGAAATGAGAAAGACCGAAACGTTCGCGATGATAGTTATTTAATAATTTTTTATTTTTTATATGTAATTTGACAAGTAATTTTCTTAGTATTATATGATTTAAATTTTTATTAAAAATTTAATAAATTTTTAATACATTAAAAATTTATTAATTAATTAACAAGCTTGTTAATTAATTAATGTAAACTATTGTTATGACCTGATTTTTCCTAAATCAGTTATCACAGCATTGTTGGTTTCGACACCTCAACAGTTACGAAACCAATAACTCAAATCTAAATTACTAAATCAGGTCATAACCAAAACGAGGCCACCCGAAAATGCAACTGCTGATCCAAACCTCAGTCAGCAGTTGCATCACAAGAAATGAGGGCACCGATGCCCTTATAACGCGATACGCCGAGCGCATCGCGGCAGTAATCTTTAACACGACAATTACTGAGTGGTGTAACGTGCGATCATATAGTGTGTGTCAATAAAAACAGTGAAGAGCTAAGAAAGAGTTCTTTTTATTTAACTACATCAGCTCCAAAGGTGGCACCAGTGCCTTTCTCAGCCGAGCAGCGTCGACGGACGACGGATCGAAATCTTGTGCCCATCGCAGGCACAACAAACTGGTGTCAGAAGTGGGATCCGTCAAGCCGGAGGCAGCAGCAACGGACCAAGAAGGCCTAGGACGCTACAAAACAAAGCAAAGGACCTAAAATTGGCAAGGCAACGCATCAAGAGGAACAACTGGAAGGCGAGACCCCCTCGAGCACTTGGTGGCAGCCGGCGAAGCAGGAAAACAGCGTGCAGCCTGACGCGGCCCCGACCCACCACAACAGCAACTCGCCAAGAACCAAAATGCGATACGCGGCAGTAATGTAAGTCCCAGAAATTAAGCATTAAATTACGCGTTAAATGTCAAAAAACGCACGCGCGCCGCCCACACACGAAAACACGTTGTGGCCGTATAGCGATCCGGTCCAACGTTCGATTAGGCCAAGCCCCCTAAGTCCAGTGCGAATAATCGAGGAAGCTGTTCACGATATCCGCGACAACGTACGTCGGAATCTACAAAACTGTTATTCAAACGAGAGCTCGCCGGAGCCAGAGCTTCACCCGAATATAATAAGAGAGCGCGAATTCCCATTCGAGGAAACGGACGATAGTTTAATACCGTTCAACACTAATCGCGACGAAAACAGACTGCACCCATCATTACCGTACGCACAATCCTATACCACGGCTCGTAACGACAATATAATCTTACGTCGGAGAGTATTCTCACTCCCCTCATTTATTAACCCCGTGTTCGACCCGGAAGAGGATTATACCGCGATGGCGACTCAGCGAAATGCGGTCAGCGAAATCGCGAACAGGGGAAGACAGATAACAAACGCGGAAATAAACGCGGAGATAGAGCGACTCAGAACGACTACTCCCCCGCGCGATCAAAGTCACTCCCAAGCGGCAGCAGAACCTGCCCTAGAAGCCAAAGTAGATAGATTACTGGAATGTATGCTCTCTATGCAAGAGCGCATCGCCCAAATAGAATTGGAACTCGGTCATCGAGGCAACGAAATCCGACGCGAGAATAACGCACCGTTGGACATAACATACGGACGCTCAACGAGAGACGTAAGAAACCGTAATGAATCCACGGTCAGTTTCCTAAGCTTAAAGGAAGCGCGTAACATGATCCCAGAGATCGACGGCACATCGCGACCACGCGTGCGAGAATTTCTAAACGCAAGCACATACGCGATGAAAAACATTCATCCGGCAGATGAACTAACGTTGCTAGAAGCAATAGTCTGCACTAAATTCAAAGGCAAAGCAATGATGGACTTTCATACGAAAGATATCTTAAATTTCGAGCAGCTGAAGCGAGAATTGGAAACCGAATACCTTAGCAAACGTAATACCGCTCACCTGCAATTAGAATTCAACACATTAAAACAAAAACCATCAGAGAGCGCACAGGAGTTCGGACGTCGCGTAGATAAACTCGCGATGGAACTCTATGAATCAATGGAAGAAGGGAAAACCCACTCCATTGAGCAACAGCGCGCCATACTCGAGAATATAAAAGAACTTGCCTTATACAATTACCAAGCCGGATTACATGACGACATCAAACTAATTATACGCGCACAACGATATCAATCGCTACCTGACGCCATAGCAGGAGCTAGCGCAGAAGAAAAAGCGAGGGAGCCTACCCTACGAAATGTACAGAACAAAAAAGAGATAGCACCATTCGCCTCTCAGCGGTACAGGCAAAACCACATGCTCCGGTGCGAAAAATGCGGAAAAGCCGGACATGATGGACAAAACTGCCGAACCAGCAGATATGCAAATCGATTCAGTTTACCTAAAGCAGAAAAGCCCAATAATGTGAATACAATCGAGAAATACTGCACATACTGCAAAAAGGCGGGCCACAAAAAAGAAGAATGTTGGTCAAGAAAAGGCCGTCCAGGTCAAGAGCAGGCACGCCGACAAAAACCGAACGTCAGCAGAAAGGCGCCGGTAAACACCACGGCACAAGCCAAAACAGACGAGGACGAGGACACCATAACCAGCGACAGCGAAGAAGAAAAAGATAGACCAAGAAAAACCAAGGCACGAGCAGCCAGAGAGTATCAGGTGGCTCAGGTGTCCGGGAGATACCGCGTGAATGACGGGCTACACCTAATAACACTCTCGATGCAGGAGGCAAAGAAGGATAAGATAAACTTCCTCTTGGATTCTGGCGCAGCTCTCACTCTGCTAAAGGTAGGTCAGTTGAAAGGAGACACGCCGGTATTTGAGGACAAGATGGTCCTAACCGGAGTTACCGGTCACAAGCTCCAAGCTCTGGGAAAGATCAGAGCAACAATACTGCTAGGAAGTCGAAAAATACGCCACACGATATACGTGGTCAAAGACGACTTCCCAATCGAATACGAAGGTATTCTAGGAACCGATTTCCTGAATAAGCAGCGAGCCAAATGCGATCATGGAAAAAAACAAATGCGCATCGGCGATGTAACTCTCAAGTTACAGCCGTACAGGAAAATTATCCTCAAACCTCGCAGTGAAACCATTGTGCAGGCGATAACTAACAAAAACCAAACAGGAATTGTAACATCCGAAGAAAAGATACCTGGAGTCTTCATCGGAAACTGTTTGGTAGAACCGAAAAATTTCGAATGCGCAATAAGCGTGCTAAACACGCTAAAGGAAGAAGTGGAAATCTCCACACCGTACATAACTCTAGAAGAAGTACGGGATAGCAAAGACACGGGAATACACGCGCTGACACGCGCTTACAAGACAACCGAGCTAATAGAAAATCGCCGAGAGCAATTACGAAAACAACTACGAACGGAGCACATGAACAGTGAGGAGAAAAGAACATTACAACAGATATGTGATGACTTTTGCGATACGTTTCATCTGGAAGGTGACACCCTCACATGCACTACTGCGGTGACTCATGAAATAGCGACGCGAACAGATAGCGCGCCGGTCAACGTTCGACCATATCGCCTCCCAGAGAAACATAAGAAAGAAGTAACTCAGCAGATTAATAAAATGCTGGATGACGGGATTATCCGCCCGAGTATAAGTCAGTGGAACGCACCTATACTGGTCGTTCCCAAAAAAGCTGACGCGTCAGGGAAATCGAAGCTACGCATTGTAGTAGACTTCAGAAAGTTAAACGACCTGACTATCGGAGATTCGTTCCCGCTACCAAACATTACAGATATACTAGACCAGCTGGGGAGTGCCAAGTACTTCTCTACACTAGATCTGGCATCGGGCTATCATCAGATCCCGATGCACGAAAATCATAGAGACAAAACAGCATTTTCCACACCACACGGGCACTATGAGTTTAATCGAATGCCTTTCGGTTTAAAAAACGCACCGGCAACATTTCAACGGTTAATGAACTCGGTGCTCACCGGCCTGCAAGGTGTCAGATGTCTCGTCTACCTTGATGACATCGTGATTTACGGACCAAGCCTGAGGGAACACAATGACCGCTTGATTGAAGTGCTGCAAAGATTACGCAAGCATAATCTCAAATTACAGCCGGATAAATGCGAATTCTTGCGAAAAGAAGTAATATATCTAGGTCACATAATAACTGAGAACGGCATCTCCCCCGATCCGTCAAAGATACAGGCGGTAAGAAATTTTCCTACGCCAAGAAGAGTGAAAGATATTCAATCCTTCCTAGGATTAGCCGGCTACTATCGGAAATTTATTGACAATTTTTCTAAAATAGCGAAACCGCTAACTAAAGCAACACAAAAGGGAAAAGGATTCGAATGGACAGTCGAACAACAAAACGCGTTCGACACTCTAAAAGAAAAACTAACGACTGCTCCAATCCTGAACTATCCCGATTTTGAAAAAGAATTTATAGTAACCACGGACGCGTCAGATTATGCCATCGGAGCCATACTATCGCAAGGACCGGTGGGAGAAGACCGTCCGATCGCTTACGCTAGCAGGATACTCAGTAAAGCGGAGCAAAATTATAATACAACCGAGAAGGAACTCTTGGCTATCGTATGGGCCGTAAAACATTTCAGGCCATACGTGTACGGAACAAAGTTCAAAATCATCACCGATCACAAGCCATTGACCTGGCTATTCAGTGTCAATGATCCCGGATCGCGTTTAATTCGATGGAGGTTGAAATTAGAGGAATATGATTACGAAATCCTACACAAATCTGGTAAGAACAATGCCAATGCCGATGCATTGAGCAGAAACATAACGGAAAATATTAATGTCATCAAAGAAGAGGAACAACTTGCCGATCCTGAAGAAACAATCGAAGGAACGAAATACAGCAAGGAAGATAAGCAACACATTCTCTATGAATACCACGATGCACCGTTAGGAGGGCATCAGGGGGTTGCAAGAACCCTCAAGCGAATCAAATTGATACACAATTGGCCGGGAATAGCCAAGGACATAGAAGAGTATATTAGTAAATGCGAGCGATGCCAGAAAAATAAACTCAGTAAAAAAACTAAAATGCCCATGGTAATTACGGATACGCCCGAAAAACCATTTGAAAAGTGTGCCCTAGACATTGTGGGACCACTACCCGTTACGGATAACGGAAATAAATACATCTTGACATTCCAAGACCACTTAACAAAATTTAGCAAAGCAATCCCCATAGAAAATCAAGAGGCGGCCACAGTATCAAAAGCATTTGTAACAAAAATTGTATTTGAACATGGAATACCCGAAAGAGTACTGACGGACCAAGGTACAAATTTTACTAGTGAAATGTTCAAAAACACATGCAAATTACTAAAAATAGAAAAGATACAAACCACGGCTTACCATCCCGAAAGTAATGGAGCGCTAGAACGCTCACATCGTACGTTAGCGGAGTACTTGCGACACTACCATTAACGAGGAGCAGACCAATTGGGACGAATGGCTGCCCTACGCAATGTTCACATATAATACAACACCGCATACGGCAACGGGATACACGCCATTTGAACTAGTATACGGTCACCAGGCCACGATGCCGACTGCGTTATCAGTACCGCCCAAAGCCACATACACATACGAAGATTACGCGCAGGAACTCCGCGAAAGGATTCGCGCGACGAATCAGATAGCAAGAGATCACACAAGGCAAGAGAAAGTGAAGTCAAAACGGCAGTACGACAAAAAAACAAACGAAGCCAAATTTAGAGTAGGCGACAAAGTCCTGCTATACGACGAAACAGTTCGGCGGGGCCGATCGAAAAAGTTAGACGCCCTATGGGTAGGACCCTATAAAATCGTTGAGAAAAACAATGATGTTAACTACACCATAAAAACAGGGAAAAAATCACTACGCGTACATGCCAACCGGTTAAAACCATTCATCGAATATTAATAGAATAGAAGAAATAGTAACAAGCGTAGAAGTAAGCACTTATTGTTAGTACAAAACTCTAGAAGTAAGCAAAAGAGAGAAAAAGCGCAATAACAAAAGATAGCAAGAAAAAACTTACAAGGAGAAATAACCTCCACAATCCGCGCACCATCAGAAGTTACGGTCACCCGTAGGGGATAATGAGTAGTATTGTATATCATCCGCTCCAACTCTTCCTCCTTTTGACGCTCCCTACGTGCATCCCGAGCACGCCTAAACATGGAGCGCACATACAAAAATACGCACCGATGGCAGGCAAGTACCAGCAATTCTCCCCGACACAGTATGCACCGCATAATAAAATCTCCGCGATACCGCTACGATTAGAGTGGAATGACCAGTGGTACGCGATGAATTAAACGTTGGCAGACAGTCACGCATTAGCAAAAAATTTCTTTTTTGCACACTCATAAAAAATAAAAAAGCCAAGAGTAACATGACCCGTTACGTTACAGGGGACTCGCGATTTTACTACAAATCGCTGGAGGAGCGAAATCCGACCCCACGGCAACATACGAAATAATAGAATTCGAGCACGAGCCCGGTATATACTTCGAGAAAATCGGAAAATTACAAGTCACCGAGGCTACGTGGAAACTAGCCATAAAAATAGATGTCGCCGGGCTAGCCATCAGATACCACCAAGTACAAAAATACCTACAGGAAACAAACACCCTGTGCGACAATCTATCAGGAAACATCCAGCAAACCTGCTGGAACGTACTTCAGATAATAAAAAACAATAACGACAAACTAACAACATTGTTAGTGCGACTACAGACCATGTATAAGAGTAGGATGAGCAAGCGGGGACTCATCAATGCCATCGGGAGCATAAGCAAAACGTTATTCGGAACGATGGATGCCGAAGACGAGCAAAAAATCCAAGGGCAACTGACAGTGCTGCATGACCAGCAAGCCACCTTGAGGCACGCAATAAAACACCAACTAAAGGTAATGAACGCCACATTAGGGAATATACGAAATTTCGAGCAAGCAGTCAGTCAGAACGAGAATCTGTTGACTAACGTAACGGCACGGATAAGACAACAGGTTGCGGAATCGACACGACGAGAGGACGTTGACGAACATCTACTGATAATAAACACGATTACAGCAGACTTAACGAAGGATGTTCAGGACATAATACAGTACCTGACACATACTAAAAACAAAATTACGCTCACAAACATATTACCAGTAGAAGAGATAATTTCGGATCTAACAAGGGGAGGACACACCGTGTGGGTCACCGATTTTGATGCGCTTTGGCACAGACCTTCTTTGTCGAAAAAAAATAGACCCGTATTTTGCCGTTTGTCTAGATACCCCCCCGTTTTCGAAAAAATCGAGGTCAAAGGTCATGGCGTCGGATCGGTTTTGGACCAGGTGGGTTTTGTAGATCTCGATACAACGATCAATTTTTGTTAATAAACTTATTCTCGCAAACCTATAGTTTTCGAGTTATAAAGGATTTTGTGTGCACGCAGTGTGCCGTAACTACCCGTAACTTTATCACTATTTTCAAGTGAGCGCCGTGGTCGAGCGGCGAAGGCGTCGAGCTCCGGTTCCGTGGATGCGTGGTTCGAATCTCTGTGCAGCTTTTTTTTTTTTTTTTAATTATTTTTTTTTTAATAACATGAATATTTTATATTTACATCATACATTTAATTTTTTTAAATACTTTATATTTTCTATTTATAATATTTGCTGTGCAGAAATAAATAACAACAATTAAATGCGCATTGCAAACAATTGTGAATACCAAGAATACATAGAATACATATACTCTGTATGTTAGACCGGGGTTAGAGAGTAACCGGTAAAATAACGGTACATTCTTTTGTTGTCGGGTAAGGGAAAGGACACCTAATTAATTGTACATTTATTTAGTTTTAGTATATATTTAATATATATTTAAAAAATACAAAAATCTACAATATTTTGTTTTGTCAAATAATGTTTTAATAATTAATGTTTCATGAATCACTCGTCATCTTTGTTTGTCTCGCATACAAATTTTTCGCATACGCTCGGATGAAACTTATCATAAAAGCATGTGAAGCATAATACCTTTTGGCACCATGCACAACACATAAAAGATATATTATTGCATATACATTTTTTTTGCAACGCTGACGGCGGGAAGCAAACTTGATTTACATTGCAAAAGACAACTCTATTGGGTATTAGTTTGGACGCATACCACGCGTACAAAAGCATGTCCTGAAAAATCGGTGCAGACAGCTGATTGTGAATCAAAGCGTGGATTTTAAGTGCATCTGTCCGATCATGCAATTCTTTATTTTTGCTCAAACATTCTGAATTATTTTGTATTTTAGCGATGAAATTTTTCACTTGTCTAAAAAAGTAGACGTCACACGGCTGGCAAAGAGGAGTACATTTCGGTGGTATAATTTTTACGGTACATGTTGGTTGATTATAATCGTCCACGAACGATGAGTCGTACTGCGTCATATCCGTTTGACCACTCCATGAATCCAGCAATAAACAAAATTTGTTTTTTTGCACATAAGGTTTCAGAATATGGTCCAGATATAATTGATAAATAGCGGAAGTCAATTTTCCAGATTTGGAGCACGTCGCATAGATGTTCTTGAATTTTTTCTGGAGAGCTTCAATTTCTTGGGATACTCTTGGACCGAATTTCCCATTCGGCTCTTGTAAGCATATGAATACGGTCGGTAACAATTTTCCAGATGCTGTGATTGAATATTGAGCAGTGTAAGAATGTGTGACTTTATTCACACTACCGACGGACACAAACGTTCTCTTCTCGCCTTTGTGAGACAGAGTACGTTTGATGCCTATACGATATTCGCATCCGGTTTGGTCAGTATTGATGACATAATTTGGATCGTATTGCGCAATCAAAGCTCTTGCTTGTGTTTGAAATATTTCAGCGGATTCAAGTACCTGTTGTAACGTTGCGATTTCCTTGTGTGAAACGTATTTGGTAACGTGCCGTTGCCGTATCCTGTGCTTCCTCTTGAAATTTTTCACCCATGTCGAAGATGCCGTAAACTTAAAATTGCTATCACCTGATACATATTGCATTGCTGCTCCTATTGCCCATCGCTGCAAAGTCGTTGTCGTCACGTGCTCCGCGCGTTTCCTCGCCTCCACGAATCTATCGTATGTCCATTTATCGATAACAGTATACTTATCTCGATCAGTTCCTCCTCTCTCGATATCTTTCTCCCATCTCTTCAATACATCCTTTCTCTTCAGTAAAGTAGTGGCTCCCTTACTCTGCAGCGATTTTAAACTCCACGTCGGATGTTGTTTCGCCAAAGCAACCGCATTTATTTTAATATCCAGTGGTATTACCAGGTCCAGCTTCTGTTTTTTTGACTCTGGCTTGTAAGTTAAATTTGATTCTTGTTCCTCTGAATCCACAGCCGATATGGGAGAATTTGTATCATCTCCTTCACTGTCGGAAACTTGTACAAAATCTGCAGAGACGTCGTGCTCGTCTTCGTGTATAACTTCTTCGATTTCTGTGAAAATCATTTCTCCGTACATGTTCCAGAATCGTTCAAATATTTCTTCGCCAATTAGCCGAGAACGTATAGAAATAGAGGTGCTAGCAGTTGGCAGTGTAATCTCTTTTTCTTCCAATAAATTAATAAAAACACGTACAGCATTGCCAAGTTCTTGCTTCATCTCTTCCGTGATTACGGATTCTTGAGGATCATCTTGCATCGAGCTCGTCGAGGGCTGTTCATCGTCCATCTGTATATTTAAGGATGTATGATACAAATTAAAAAAATTGAGAAATATCTGATGTGAATATTTATAATTCGTTAACAACATTTTTTAAAACTACTTATTAATAATTACTTACGATTATTATTGTTGAAATTTAATCCTTGGTGTCTTCGATATTGTAGATTTCTTTTTAAATTTTTATCTTGAAACGAATTTTTGAGCTGTACTCTGCGATTTCTGGATTAGAACTGACGGTTGGAGAAACCGAATAGAGGCACACAGTGTGTAAATTCAGGTAGGTGTCCTTTTCCTTACCCGACAACAAAAGAATGTACCGTTATTTTACCGGTTACCCTCTAACCGGTCTAACATACAGAGTATATGTATTCTATGTATTCTTGGTATGTATTCTATGTATTCACAATTGTTTGCAATGCGCATTTAATTGTTGTTATTTATTTCTGCACAGCAAATATTATAAATAGAAAATATAAAGTATTTAAAAAAATTAAATGTATGATGTAAATATAAAATATTCATGTTATTAAAAAAAAAATAATTAAAAAAAAAAAGAAAAAGCTGCACAGAGATTCGAACCACGCATCCACGGAACCGGAGCTCGACGCCTTCGCCGCTCGACCACGGCGCTCACTTGAAAATAGTGATAAAGTTACGGGTAGTTACGGCACACTGCGTGCACACAAAATCCTTTATAACTCGAAAACTATAGGTTTGCGAGAATAAGTTTATTAACAAAAATTGATCGTTGTATCGAGATCTACAAAACCCACCTGGTCCAAAACCGATCCGACGCCATGACCTTTGACCTCGATTTTTTCGAAAACGGGGGGGTATCTAGACAAACGGCAAAATACGGGTCTATTTTTTTTCGACAAAGAAGGTCTGTGCCAAAGCGCATCAAAATCGGTGACCCACACGGTGTGTCCTCCCCTTGTAAGGGAAGTGACCTCCCACTTATCTAAGGGCCAACATTTCCCATTTAGCATCCAACGGGAAAATTGGAACACGATCCAATCGTATATGACCGTCAGCGCCTACTTTGACAATCCGCACATATTTACAATCTTAGCATTCCCCATCGTAACTTATCCGACGTACGAAGTGGTAAGGGTAACGCCCTTACCCGTACATACAGACAAAAACATATTTATATTCTTAAAAACGGCAAACACATACTTGGCAATAGATAAAGAAAATCGTCATTACCTTAGTATAAGTAAAAGCGAACTGGATGAGTGCGTAAGGGTAGGGGATAATTTCCTATGTAATAGCGATTATCCGGTGTACTATGTAACAGCGTACGCACCATGCGAGGTGCAAATATATACGAAGACCATAGGTCAATTATACGCGTGCGAAAAGCGACATATTCGCTCAAATGTGACGCTCTGGATCACTATAGCCGAGCCACAAACTTGGCTATATTCGACCCCAGCTCCACAGGAAATCACAATTCAATGCAATGAGCAAATAGAAAAAAAGTTAGAGATAAAAAGGACAGGAAAAGTAAAGCTCCACGGGAGTTGTAAACTTACTACGCCGGGAGTAATTATAAAAACTAAAAAATTAATAGAGACAAAACATATAGAAAAACATTTACCCGAATTTAATCTTACTATTACCGCAAATACGCAAAAGACAAGCGAAAGGGAAATAAAGTTGGAGCCCGTGATGAATCCAACCAAACTAGCAGAATTAGGATTAAGCCTGGACGAAATCCAGGAAGAAATGGAAAAAGCCGACGGCAGTATATTCGCCAATAAATATGTACTATACCCCGTCGGTTCCATCACCGCAGTCACCATAATAACTAGCGCCATAGGTATAATAATAATATGCCTTAAGAAAAACAAAAGAAATAGAGATGCAAACACAAACTAAAATATCGTCCACATGTCTGTGTAGAATAGAATTTGTAAGGAATACGACGTTGTAAATTTGAAATAATAATCCAAGAATTACATTATATAAAAATAAGATGTTACAAAATATGTTACAAAAATATCTAGCTGTAAAAAATGTATCAACCATCCATAACTGTTAAAATCCGACGTTGTAAACGAAAAAAACCTCGGTTTTTCTTCTCCCAAGGGGGGAAGGATGTTATGACCTGATTTTTCCTAAATCAGTTATCACAGCATTGTTGGTTTCGACACCTCAACAGTTACGAAACCAATAACTCAAATCTAAATTACTAAATCAGGTCATAACCAAAACGAGGCCACCCGAAAATGCAACTGCTGATCCAAACCTCAGTCAGCAGTTGCATCACAAGAAATGAGGGCACCGATGCCCTTATAACGCGATACGCCGAGCGCATCGCGGCAGTAATCTTTAACACGACAATTACTGAGTGGTGTAACGTGCGATCATATAGTGTGTGTCAATAAAAACAGTGAAGAGCTAAGAAAGAGTTCTTTTTATTTAACTACATCAGCTCCAAAGGTGGCACCAGTGCCTTTCTCAGCCGAGCAGCGTCGACGGACGACGGATCGAAATCTTGTGCCCATCGCAGGCACAACACTATTTTTTGTTCTTAAAGCCTTGACCCAGCAATTATTTTAATTTATATTACTTAATATATAAGGCTGATGGTCTATGATATATATCTTATTGTTATAGAGAAGTATAAAACTATATTATCGACATTTCGTACACATAGCACGGAACAGAACCATTATCCGTGGACATAGCACGGAACAGAACCATTATCCGTAGACATAGCACGGAACGCAACCAGAAATGTGCACATTATGCGTTACCATTGGAAATATTCGTGGACATTCCCACACAACACATGTACGTCCTTCGGACGTCCGATATATGTCCTCCAAAGTTCTGCTTATGTCCTCCGTTCGTGGGACGTTCGAAGTACGTTATGCGAACGTTCTGTTAAAATTTCAACTGTGATAGGACGGTTATAGGACTTCAAAAAGACATACTCCGGACATCTCTAATATCGAGTATATATTATATATGAAATGTGTATAATGTACCTGTAGTTGAAAACCAAGCGTTATATTTATATTGATAACATTCTTTTAATATACATAAAATTCGGTTGTGTCTTTTTTATATCCAAAAGACGTATATTGTATGTCCTCCGTTAGTTCTGAGGATATCTGCTGAAGATTCTAATTCTATTATTATTATCATTATGCAATTATAATTTTTTTACAATGATTTTTATTTTTTACAATTTTTATAGAGTGACTTTAATCCTGATAATTTTTAGCGTTAGTGCGCAATGCGTATTGCGCATGCCGAGGTCGGCCGCGGGTCTTCACGTGTCACTTGATATACGGCAGTGTATATCGGAACATGTTTCCTGATCGTGCTCATGCTCTCGTGCTGCTTGTACCTTATATCCTGCCTCGTGTGATTGAACAAAGAGACGTTTATTGCAGAAAATAAATTGAAAACCTTAGTGTAAATATCGGGAATACTGGATTTTGTGTGAAGTGACCACACCACCAGTAGTACTGAATGACGACAATCATAACCTCAGATTTTACAATTACATGTTGATCAAGCGGTAAAGTACATTTATCATTTTATCTGCGCTCTTTGTAATTTCGTATATGCACCGATTTATCAAGTTAGATGTATAATTTAGATGTATTTCAATCTGAATAATCGAATTGTTTGATAGCTTTTTCGCCCAACGTCCAACAACTCAATCGTCTGATCGTTCATTTGTCCGAAAAAAGTTACACTGTCATGGAATTGAACAATCAGACGATTGAGAAATACCGTTAATTTTGTTTTTATAAATGCCAAGAACTTATTTTTTTGTTTATTAGTACAACTTTTTGACTAGAGTAGAACATGCGTTAATAATAAAATGCTGTTCTTGCATTTCAAATATAATATAATATATATAATAAATATAATATATAACTATCGAATATAATGATCTCAATAGTTCTCAATGAGCATTATTGAAACATTGGTTGCGTTCAGCAGAAAAAGCAGCTCGTGGCGACTGTTTAGTGATTCTTTAATGTGATTGATTATTTTCTTTAGTTTTTTGCTGGATCTAAGCATACAAACTAATCACATTAAAAAATTATTAAGCGCTCACTGAGCTGCTTTTTCTGCTGAACGCAGTCATTATATCCACATAATATATAAACATAATTACGACATAATTTGGATGTCCGTAGCAAGCACTAAGAATGTCCGCTGGATGTCCCGTCTATAGCTTATGGATGTTGTTAGGCGGAACATAGGATATCCTTGATACATCCACAGGATGTACACGGGACGTCCATCGAATGTCCTTGGTGCTCACTTCGGACATCCGAATTATGTTGTAATTATGTCCATGTGTTGTGTGGGATGGTATATCAGTTATGTTTCTAATGTACTCATGTTGCACATTTTAGGTTCATTTCCATCCATCGGCAGTATATTGCGTGGGCAAAAGAAAATTTATTTAAAAAAGTGCCATACCAACATTCTTTTGTAAATGTAATATTTTAGATAACCAAAATATAATTAGTGACTGTTCTTTAAGACCAGTATATTATAAAAAGTGTCCGTTAAAGTTAAAAAGAAGACAGTTTATTCACAATGAAAGTTGTTGTGTAAAACAATTTCCTCTAGATATAAAAATGTTAAATCAATCAACAAAAGCAATACGTGCAAAAGAAGAGAAAGAGGAATTGGAGTGTTCACAAATTAATGCTTACTACAAAACGATGCAAGTAAAGTTAAGCATAAAACAGATCCCGTTTCGAACGCTCGCGACAGCTCGCCGGGTTCGGGGGTTCGATGGGTCGGTCAAAAGAAACGTCTACGCGTGAGAATTTGGATAGAATGGTTACTTTTATTGACTGAGATTACAATACAAGACGCGGAACGTGATGGTATTTACAATGCGCAAAAGAATGATGGTATTTACAATACGAAAAAGAATGATGGTATTTACAATGCGAATGTGATACAATGAGATGAGCGTGGAGTGTAATGGTCGCGGTGACCAAACGGTGTGCCCACAGTGCATGGGCCGTGCGGTAGCGGTGTTATCGCGTGGCGCGCGCGGTAGCGCCGGGTATTCGGTGGTGACGGCGCGATCACGCGGGAAGCGCGTGGTTCGGTATGACGCGGTGGTGCGTATCTATGGCCGTCGGGGTTTAAAGGCCCGCGCGTTTCGGTACGATTGCCGTATCAATGGCGGGTCGATGTTTGATACCGGTATTCGTGTGTCGAGGGTCTCGCGGACGGTGCACGAGAGGAGGCACTCGGGCCGAGAACGCTCGGCGGTAACGGAGAACGCTCCACTACTCTCTGGTCGAGGCCTTTGCGGGAGAGGCACGGGTGGTCTGTGCTAGGCCAGGAGCCGAGAGGCCTCGGCGGAGACAGAGTACGCTCTACCCCACGTCCTGTGTAAGCTTGTAACGGATTCTGCACCGAGGTGACGGCCGAGACTGTCTCGGCGGAGACGGAGTACGCTCCACCCCACGCGTTCGGTTCGGTGCAGTCGGTGATTGCTAGGAGACAGCGACCGAGAACTCTCGGTGGAAGCGGAGAACGCTCAACTTCCTGACTCTGCTGTTTCTAGGATACGGTTCGGGATGGTTTCTTTAGCGTCGGCTTATTGCTTCGGCTGCGGAATCCGGAATCGGTACCTTGTTAATTATGCGCGGCTTTTTATACCCCAAGAATCCTGATTTCTCGGGGTAGGAGTTATCCCCGCCACGGTCGGTACGTACCGAGTTTTTCGGAGCGGGGAGATCGGTTTCGGCGTGCTCGGGTCGCTCGTCGCTCGGCTTTTCCCGACGCCGTTCGGGTCTGACGCGAGGCCGTTGGCCTCGAGCGTTATTTGTGAGAATACTTTAAAATAATGTGGGGCGCACCGCGCCCCTCTCTGCCGTCTGGTCGGGTGTACGGACCGGCAGTACGATGTTTTTTAAGGGCATCGTTACAAGCAATATTATACAAGAAAATAAAGTTTTGAAGAAAAGAGTTCATCATTTGCAAGACGATTTGGTACATATAAAATCATTTGAATTTGATATAATAGACTAATGTTTTGATAATGTTGATAAATGTTCATATTTTTCAATTGTATACAAGTATACAAATTGTATGTAGGACAATTTGTACGCTCATATATATATATCTCTTTCTATTTGTTAAGTCTTTTAATTTTAACTGATCGGTGAAGGAAAGAACGATGGTAAGATATACACGATAGGTGTAACTAGTAAGTATATTTCTGCTATTATATCCTAACCGTGTGTTCGTGATGGAGTATCGCACAGGAGAGAGCGAAGAAGCGATCCTGCTCCTTACGCGCGCGCTATCCACTAGTCCCCGGTGGGGGTACATATATGACACCGCGAAATCGGAGCAGTTGGCCGATAACGAGGGATCGGCCTCTTAATAATATTAGCGAGCGCCGGGAGGTGTCATCCGTAGGCGCTAATCTTACTATATAAATATATATATGAAATATACAACAGCTCTTCCCCCTGTAAATTTAAAGCTAGACGCAAACAAGTAATCAAGAACAATAAATTTAATTTTAAATTAATGACAAATAATTTCCGTATCGTTCCGGCGGTTTTCTATTTCGTTGTGGTCGGCCCTCTACGCTCGCATTCCGATTACGCTCGCTAATTGTCTTTGTGCTTAATCTAGGAGTTTGTGGAACCTCGGCTTCACCAGCTTCCCCTTCCTCGGATTCAGCTATCACAAAGTTTTCACGGGAGCATCTCGAACTGTCAGAATCGAGGTTTTGGGGTATATGTTTAATTTGCTCGTTATTTTCCGCAGTAACAAAATCTTTCGTAGTATCTATTGGACCATTGTGATCCATATCACTAAGGTTGCTTGTATGATTTGCAATTTGATTTCCTATCTTTTTCATTTGATTAGTGTGCCGCTTCCAAATTCTACCATCATCTAATTTGATTTCATAATGTAATTTACCTAATCTTGCATTTATATTTCCGAAACGCCATTTAGCATTTTTGTTTAGGTACTCTCTTATCGCAACTCTTTCGCCTCTTTTAAAAGCTTTTACTATTTTATCATTTTCTATTTCTCGCTCATTATTTATTTTTGGGAACATTAAGTCCAATCTGCTTCTTATCTTTCTACCATACATCGCTTCTGCGGGCGATTTATTTAACTCCGGATGTGGAGTTAATCTATAATTGAACAAAAATTTTTGCAGATTAGTCTTAATATTGCCATTTGTAACATCTAATTTACGCAGTGTTTGTTTTAAAGTTTGAACAAAACGTTCTGCCAAGCCATTCGTGGCTGGATGATAAGGCGCTGTACGCTTATGATTGATACCATTGTTTTTAAGAAAATCTTGGAATTCTTCTGCTATAAACGTGCGACCATTGTCCGTTACTACCGTTTGCGGTAGACCAAAACTAGCAAAGATCTCTCTACATTTATCTATAGTTTCATGTGTAGACATATTCTTCATAATGTGCACTTCCGGCCATTTAGTGTACGCGTCCACTAAGACTAGTAAAATGTGTCCCATAAATGGACCAGCAAAATCTATATGCACACGCTCAAACGGTAATGATGCCGCTTCCCAATGGTGTTTCACTTTACAATTTGGATTGTTACTAAACATAATGCATGCTTTACAATTTTTGGTTACTTCCTCGATGTCTTTATCAATTCTTGGCCACCAACAAAAATTTCTACTTAATTGCTTCATCTTTACTGTGCCAAAATGACCTGCATGTAATTCTTTTAACACTTTGTTTCTTAAACTTTCAGGAATCACTACTCTTTCTCTTTTAAAAACTATTTCATCTTGTAATGTGAATTCACCATCGTTATGTCCTAACGGAACAAGGCTTTTGCCTTTCATTAACGCTTGCCGAATTTTATTTACAAACAAATCCTTACTTGTGGCATTTTTAATACATTTTACCGTTACCGGCAAAGTTTCTAAATTTTCAATTTGCAGAACATCGATCGAGTCGTAATTATTATTATTCTTTTCCAATATGGGTAATCGAGAAAATCCATCCGCATTTCCATGGTCAATTGACTTACGATATTTAATATCAAAGTTAAAGGCTTGCAAGAAAACAGCGTAGTGCTGCATACGTAATGCACTATATGCTGGAAGGCCTTTTTTAGGATTTAAGATTTGAACAAGTGGTTTATTGTCTGTTAATAAAGTGAAACGATTCCCATATAAGAATTGATGAAATTTTTTAATTCCAAATACTATCGCAAACGCTTCCTTGTCTATTTGGGCGTATTTCTTTTGCGTTTCTGTTAGCGAATTTGATGCGTACTGAATTACGCGCTCTGTTCCATTGGGATACATGTGCGATAAGACGGCTCCTACCCCGTACGGGCTAGCATCTACTGCAAGTACTAATGGCAACTTAGGATTAAAAGCGACTAAAACTTTTTCGCTTGCAAATTCTACTTTTACTTTATTAAACGCGGCTTCACATTCTTTGGACCATTTAAAAATTACATTTTTCTTCAACAAATTATTTAGTGGATATAATATATAGCTTAGATTTTTTATAAAGCGTCCATAGTAATTAACTAGGCCAATAAAAGCTCGTAATTGAGTGATGTTGGTTGGTCTAGGCATCCTTCGGACGGCTTCAATTTTCTTTGGTTCCTTTGCAATTCCATTTTTATTTATTAAATAACCACAATATGATATCTCGTCTTTAAGAAAAGCACACTTCTCGATGTTGATACGTATATTATGTTCAGATAAACGTTTCAAAACTGATTCTAGTCTTTCTAAATGTTGTTCTAAATCTTTTCCCGCGATTTTGATGTCATCGAGAAATACTGCCACCCCGGGTATTCCGGAAAGTATGTTTTCCATAGTTCGTTGCCAAATAGCAGGCGCAGATGCTACCCCGTACATTAATCTATTACATTTAAATAATCCTTTATGTGTACTTAACGTGAGAATCTCTCTATCAGTTTCCTCAACCTGTAGTTGCAAATACGCTTGTTTTAAGTCGATTTTTGAAAATATCGTGCCGCCCGACATAGATGCGAATAATTCTTCTATCGTAGGTAACGGATGCTCATCCACAATTAATGACGGATTAACTGAGACACTAAAGTCGCCACAGATTCTAATTCCCCCGTCTTTTTTCAAAACCGGTACGATTGGCGTTGCCCATCTTGACGTCTCAACTTTTTCTAAAATACCCGCATCTACCATGCGTTCTAACTCTTTTTCTACTTTTTCCAGAATTTTAAATGGTACCGTACGATTTTTTATAAAAATTGGTTTTGCCTCTGGCTTTAATTTTAAATGGGCTTTAAAATTTTCAATATGAGCAAATTCCTCACTTAATACATTATTATATTTTTTTAACAGATTTGTCAATTGCTTTTTACCCGACGCGTCTAACATTTGTATGTCTTCTACCTCCATTAGACTATTTTTAATTTTATCTAATAATTTTAATTGGTTTATCCATTCTCTACCCAACAATGGGTCTCTATCATATTTTACTACGTAAATGTTTAACATCTTATCTTGATTTGCATCTTTTACTTTAACTTTTACAAAACCGAGGGGCACGAAATTTTGCTTACAATACGACCTTAATTTTAAATTCGTTTTATGTAATTTTAATTTCGGAAAATGGTTTTTGAGCCATTTTTCGCTTACCAGCGTAACTGCCGCACCGCAATCTACGTCGAATTTTATCGTTCTATTTTCAATACAGAGGGGCACTGTAAATTTTGTTCTGTGTTCGAGATGCTCCATATCGTCGACATGAAAAACCTCTTCCAACAAGTGGGCTTGTCCCTTCTTTTTACAGACTTTCTGTAGGTGCCCGAAACCACCGCATTCTCTGCATTTAACGCTCCGAGGAAGGGTACAGTTAGGTGCCAAATGAGCCTGTCCACATCTAAAACAAACAATATCATTTGATTTGGAATGAATACGCTTATTATTGTACTTATTATTCTGTTTGATATTGGAACGGTTTGTCGACGATGTGTCCTTCCTCTGGCCTTGTTGATTTGCCTTGTTTCCTTTACGATCCTCTCGGCCTTTTGTCCTCTTATGTTTTGATCCTTCACCAACAAAGTCAACGGCTGTTTCCAACGGATTTTCTTCCTTCAATTTATTGACTCCTTTTTCCGCCAATTCCATGCCGCAGGCAATTTTTAAAGCTGATTCCCTCGTAAGATTGGCAGTTTCCAGAAGCCTTGACTGGATCCGTTGATTCTTCAGCCCGTATACAAATGATTTCATGTACTCCTGTGCACTCTCCTCTGAGCGTTTGATTTCTCAGTTCTGTTTGCAGATAATCTCCAAATTTGCAGTGTAGCGATAATTTCTGAAGAGCGGCCATGTACTCCTGTGCACTCTCCTCTGAGCGTTGCATACGCTTTCTATATATATATATCTCTGCGATCTCCAGTGGTTCTGGTGCGTAGAATTCCTTTAGTTTTTCAACTAACTCCTTATACGTCTGCGTATACGGATCGACAGGGTCGAGTCGATCACACAGAATTCCAAAAGCTTCTACGCCCACAAAATGTAATAAATAGGCCGCTCGATCTGCATCTTCCACTATTTGAAACACACGGAACGCCCCTTCCAACCGTTGCAACCATCTCGCTAACGGCTGCCTTTGCGGTTCGAACACGTCGACCTGGAGCGGATTTGCAATTGCCACTTTCTGCGCCGCAATTGCTCCTGAGCCCGGGCTCTGTACACCCGAACTCATGCCCGATCCCCCTGTGGGCATTTTCCCGTTCCTCAAAAAAAAATTCTTCCTTCCGAATTAACTAACGATCGCTCACGCCACGTGGATCGAATCTTCTAATACTGTTCGTTCACACACACAAACTTGTACTGTGAAATAATCCCGTCCTCGTCGCCAGCTGTTAAGTCTTTTAATTTTAACTGATCGGTGAAGGAAAGAACGATGGTAAGATATACACGATAGGTGTAACTAGTAAGTATATTTCTGCTATTATATCCTAACCGTGTGTTCGTGATGGAGTATCGCACAGGAGAGAGCGAAGAAGCGATCCTGCTCCTTACGCGCGCGCTATCCACTAGTCCCCGGTGGGGGTACATATATGACACCGCGAAATCGGAGCAGTTGGCCGATAACGAGGGATCGGCCTCTTAATAATATTAGCGAGCGCCGGGAGGTGTCATCCGTAGGCGCTAATCTTACTATATAAATATATATATGAAATATACAACACTATTTGAAAGAGAGTTTACTTTTGTAAATTTAATATTGATCCACTGAAGTGTTAACGATATCAATAACTCTTAAATATTTATTTTTAAAGATTTTATTCCATAAATATGTGATTTGTGTGGAATTTATCATTGCTTTCAGATTTAGAATCTCAAAAGTAAATCTTATGTATATGTATATCATAGTATATTTTAGACATACACCGGCTTGTTAGTAGCAAATATCGTATAATAATAAAATAATATTTGGCAAAACAATACGTTGTATTTTATTGTTTAGTTATGAAAGGTATAAAGATTTAGGTATGAACATTATAGTCATGAAATATGTAAAATATTTTATAAATTCGTTTATTTTATAAAGAAAGTTTATTTTATAAAGAAATATGCATTACGTAATAATACTTACATGGACATCATAAAAAACAAAAAATCTTGGAATTGTCCAATTAGATAAATATCAATATCATTTAACAAAAAAATAAAATAGATATTTAACAAGTAACAATAATAATAAGATGATTTGCTATTTTAAATAACAGCTTTTAACATTACATAGATAAAAATATCACAGAATAGTTATAACATATATCTATAAACTTTCGTTTACATCGCATGTAAAACTTGGTTTACTATCCATAATTTACTTTTTTCGTTTAAATCTGTCAGCTAAAAGTCCTGCTCCCATTGTCTTACTTCCAAAAGCTGAAGATGTTTTGATGTTTTCATTTTCTACATTACTTAAATGTATTGATAGTTGTTTCAGACGCATCGACACAAATCGAGATATTAAGATTTGTTTAATATTATGGCAAGTACTTAAAGGGAGATGTTTTAAAGTAATATTGCAATGCGATACAAATTTGTTATTCAAAGATTTACCTAAAAGTAATACTCTGGATTTAATTTTCCATATAATTCTTTCTGCCCTTTCAAGAATATGAAATACTTCAGGACTAACTCTTATTTGAGCTCCAGGTGTATAATCTGAAATATCTACAAAAGCAGCTAAAGAAGTTGGTGTATACATATATTCGGAATTGTCTTGTAATTTTAGATAACAGGCTTCACATTTAATTGACCTTCTCAATTTAAAAACAACATATCCGCACATTCTATAAAATATTTGTTTTACATGTTCTGACATAGGTTCGCAATCATTTAATTTAGGAAAATCGGTATATGTTTCTATAGTTTGTTCATTTTCATTTGTATCTAATTTCATAAGTAATACAGTTATAAGAGAAGGAGTTTCATCGTATGAATAACTAGAAGTAGGTATTGCTTGATCTCCACCTATCACATATAGCTGTCTTAATCTAGATTTAAATTGAAGAGCAGTTGGCTTGGAGCACCCTCTAGGTATATTTGAAAAACCATTTTCTAAATTATCTTGATTTGCTCGTCCCGGAAAAAAGAAAGTAAAGTAAATAAGTTCTTCCTCATTTAACAAACGATCTTGTAACTGAATCATTGATTCAGTGGTAAGTATTACGTGGGTTTGAGATGGCTTCCATTGACCACATCCAACTTTCATATTCCTGAAAACATGACAAACTAGTTTTAAATGTTGTATTGCAGCATATTTTTCATAGTTGTGAAAACTCAAAGCATGACACAGCTTTCTTCCAGTCATTATGTCAAACCATCTTCTTATTAACCTGATAAACCAGGCTGTTGTTTTCATTTCTTGAAGTCCATCACCTTTTTGAACTAGAAATGTTAATGCAAACGCAGTGGCATAATTGATAACACTAGTAGAATTTGTTTCATTCCACTAAAGTGGTTTGATCTTAACTCTTTTGTTTAACTTTGGTGCAAATTTTATTTCTTTATAATGCTCAGATTGATATGATTCTAGCCATTCAATATGGTCTACATTAACAATATTGCTAGGTAATTCATATGTATCTACAATATCTTGTGATAAATATATAATTTGATGTTCCATAAACATTTCTTTCAAATTTTTGAAAACATGAACAGGATCAGGAATCAACTGTAGTATGAACTCTGGGTTCGTAAGGATGTGTTACAGCGTACATCATGTCTGTCTTTGTAGTCAAAAAGTACCGGGAATCGTTAAAAAAAACACAGAATATTTTATTTATTCATCAAAATTTATTTTGTCGCCTTCAAAGTAATCCCCATCGTTTGCAATGCACATGTGAAAACGGCGAAACCAATCTTCCATGCACTTCTGGTAGGCCGATTCTGGTATGGCCTTCAGGACCCGCTGCGAATTCCTTTTGATGTCATCAATCGATGAAAAACGAGTACCACGGAGTGGCAATTTCAGTTTCGGGAAAAGAAAGAAGTCGAACGGTGCCAAATCAGGCGAATACGGTGGATGGTCGACAGAATTGACCGAGTTTTTGGCCTTGTAATCGGCCACAATCGTGGCTCTGTGCGCCGGCGCATTGTCGTCGTGTAAAATCCACGAATTTTCTCGCCACAATTCGGGCCTTTTTCGCCGGATATTTTCACGTAAACGCCTCAAGACACTTAAATAATAGTCTTTATTGACTGTTTGGCCCTCGGGGAGAAATTCTGAGTGAACGACACCGCGGCAATCGAAGAACACAGTCAGTAAAACCTTCAATTTCGAGCGGCTTCGGCGCGCCTTTTTGGGATTTGGCTCGTTTTCCATGCGCCATTCGGTCGATTGCTGGCTTGTTAAGGTGTCGAACTCATAGACCCATGTCTCGTCACCAGTTATGATGCGATTCAAGAAGTCTGGGCCACGCGAAATCATGTCTTCGGCCACCTGTTTGCGATAATGTTTTTGAAACAAATTCAGGTCTTTCGGGACCAGTCGAGCGGCGACACGTTTCATGCCCAAAATATTGGTTATAATGCCATGAACGGTCATTTTATCAATGTTCACTTCACGGGCCAGCTCTCTCACACTGAAACGACGATTTTGCAGCACTAAATGTTTCATTTTTTCGATGTTATCGTTGGTGGTAGACGTGGATGGCCGGCCGGAGCGAGGCAAATCTTCGAGCACTTCACGCCCCTCTTTGAACGCACTAAACCACTCGTACGCCCGAGTTTTCGACATGGTTGAGTCACCATAGGCTTTTTTCAACATTTTCAGTGCGTCGGCACACGAAATTTCGTTTGCAACACAAAATTTGAGGCACACTCTTTGTTCGACTATTTTTTCCATGGTAAAATTCGCAGGGCAACACTGAGGTAGACTTGTTTGGATAGCTGCCATAAACAAACTAGTTGACCGATCGAGCTCAAGCTCCGGTTGGTAATTAAAGAAGGTAGTGCCAACCTAAAAAAAAAACTTTTTACCGCTACCTCTTCCGCGGTTCATTTAAATGACAATTTCCCGGTACTTTTTATACAGAAGGTAGTCCTTTCTTGATTGTTTCATCCGACCATATGGAACCTCTCGTAATGCCTCTTAAAACTGCGTTATGTTGGTCTTTATTTAGAACTTTATTGATTACACAGCTATATTCTTCGATTTTTTCTTTTAAACTCTTAATTTGACTTTTCAAAGTTTTATTCTCTGTCTCAGCAATTTCAACTTTCTTTTTTAGCAACGTCAATGTCTCTGGACTAGGCAAACTTTCGGTGAAGACTATTTTACTTGTAGTACTTTCTGGTAATGTATTGATGTCTTGGGTTAGAACAGAATTTGACTCGGTATTTTCTCTTTCAACCTTAATCCACTACTTTTACTGCTATTGTAGATGACGCATTACTTATAGAGATATTCTACTGTTATAACACTTTCATACATACGAATTTTTAATTTTTTGGGTGTGTATTTAACGTGCCGTCAGCTAAATCGGAGGTTTTGCGGCTCTCAAACAACAAGAATTTACTTATGTATGATCTACTGGAAATAGCCGTCTAAACCAATATTCTGATTCGTCAAGACCCTTCATTACCCGAGCGAATCAGAAGAGACGTTGTCACGTGACCAGTTCGCCGCTCTCTCCCTTAGAGACTCTCTAGGGGAAAAGTGATCACCGGTAATGGCAGCGCCAATCCCAAAGGGTGACAACAACTCACTACTACCATTAGGGTGCGATTTCACTATCAATCTGACGCTAGCGTCTAGCTAGTCACGTGATCTTATTTTCGACGCTAGCGTCGAGAAAAAGAAGCTGGATTTATCCAACTTCAAGCGTCAAAAGTTCGTTGTCGTGGATCCTAACCTACCCAGCGAGAAATGGCTCGTTGATATGTCAAACACAGTCTTTCAGGAGCAGATATTGGTTCACGAAAGAAAGTTATCTGTCTATTTAAAGAAGGTCCTACCAGAGAGAAGACTGAGAGACGCCATGGGCCAGTTTTAGGTGATCCCTGAAAGCGATACGCTCTCTGTGGACAAAACGTGCACATTGAACTACATAGCCAATGTCCACGAATGTTCCCAATGGTAACGCATAATGTGCACATTTCTGGTTGCGTTCCGTGCTATGTCTACGGATAATGGTTCTGTTCCGTGCTATGTCCACGGATAATGGTTCTGTTCCGTGCTATGTGCACGAAATGTAGATAATACAGTTTTATACTTCTCTGTAACAATAAGATATATATCTTAGACTATCAGCGTTATATATTAAGTAATATAAATTAAGATTGAGGGGGAAAGATTATAATAAATTATATTTTATTTCTATTTATTTTATATTTATTTTAAAAAAATATTTATATCGCGATGTGTACATATAAATACTCTTTCATCATAAAATATATATTAATATATTATATTTTAATTTTATTTATTATAAAAGTAATAATGCGTTGTCCCCCCGCTTCCTTTTCCTTGTCCTCTTCCTCGTCCTCGGCCTCGGCCTCGGCTTCTCATGGCTATAATTGTTCTCGCAATTACATCATTTAATTCTTCAGTCTGAAACATAAACATTAACAAAAATGTAAATGATAAGAAAAGCATATATATGTACCCTGAATATATATATACAGGGTGAGGCAAAAGTATGGAAACCCTTAAATATCTCGGGAACTACGCATTTTAGAAAGCATACCTTTTTTTTTTTTTTTTTTAACGTAGGGAAATCCTCATGGATACCCGCTCCCCGGGGGAGGGAGCAGGTTATGCCGGACTCTTACCGGCTAAAACCCTACGGTGGCCCTCCTCGTGCACTACTGGGGGACCCCGGGAACGCGGTAGCATACTACCGGTGTCCCCCCGTGCACAGTGTCCCTCCCCCCTACTTGCACCCCTCCTCCCCTCCCACGAAGGGACTGGGAGGTAGAACGATGCAAGAGGAGGAGGGACCCTTCTCTGAAAAGGGGGCGGAGGGAGGGATTAACGCTTGAAAAGCGCGCGCCTCCCCCCACCCCCCCGACCCCGACTGGGGCGACGTTGCCGGACCACCTAGCAAGGCCGCCCTCCCACTCCGAGACGCCTAATGGCCGACAAGTGCCCCCGCACCTGCCGGCCGCGTCTCGTGTGGGGTGAAGGGGGACCGCACCACGCTGGCGGTTCAGAGGAGGCGGGCGAATTGCCGCCTCCTCTGCCCCCTTCTCTTTCTACGAACGGGATCGGCGTCGGGGTCAACCTCCCGATCCCGTTCGGCTGCCTCCTTTTGTGAGAGCACGCTCTCGCAAAAGGAGGCCATCGCATCCTATGACCTCTCGCTCCCGACCATTGTCTTAACTATGGCCGGCAGCGAGAGGTCCTCTCCCCTCAGCTCCTCTTCACTCGAGCCTAGTCTTCTCCTCTCCTCCGTCAGCACTCCTATTAGGACACGGCGCAGCTCCGCCCAAGCTGGGCAGTGTTGTAATGTGTGCTGCGCCGTGTCCACCGCCTCATCACAATGGTGACACTTAGTGGTGCACTCTCTCTTGGCTTTATGGTGCAGGTACTCGCCAAAACATCCATGACCTGTGAGTACCTGCACTAGCCTGTACTGGAGTCCGCCATGGGGACGATCCATCCATTCGGCCAGAACCGGACGGATCGCCCCGACAGCGCGCAGTCCCCTCCGACAATGAGCTAATTCTCCTTTCCAGCTCTCGACTGCGCGCTGTCGCAGCTGGTCGTGCTTCGCCGCAATCGCTCGTGGTGATGGCCGGATTCCCCCGGCCCGGAGCCGCGCGCGCCACTCATGCATGGACGCACGGACTCCGGCCTGAACGTCCCAGGGGAGTTGTCCGGCCACCACCAGCGCCGTCTCCAACGCGACGGTCCGGTACCCCCGCGATAGGCGGAGGGCCAGCGTCCTCTGAACCGCCAATATGGCGATTCTGCTGCCAGCCCTCAGCTCTTTGTGCCACACGGGGGCACCGTACAGCACAATTGAGCTTACGACCGCCGCGTAGAGGCGGCGGCACCCATCCTTTGGGCCCCCGAGATTAGGCAGGAGGCGGCCAAAGTTGGCCACCTCCTTTTTCACCCGGGGACCCATTGCGGCGAAGTGTTCCTTAAAGGACCAGCTGCTGTCGAGGATGAGGCCCAAATATTTTAGCGAGGACCTCACCTCGACGCGGACTTCCTCGATCCGGATGCTGGTGTATTGAGGAGGAGGCTTCCTCCTCCGCGGTCCACAAAACCAAATAGCTTCGGTTTTGTGGACCGCAACCTCCAGTCCCAGCATCCGGATGCGGCGCACCACTAGTGTCACCCCAATCGTCGCGAGTCGGCTCGCCGACTCCCAGTCCTCCCCCCGGGCAATGACGAATGTATCATCTGCATAGCAGACTTTGTCAATGCCCGGGAGGAGTGCGCCCCGCAGAACCCAATCATATCCCATGTCCCATAGCAGGGGTCCTAGCACCGACCCCTGCGGGACCCCCCTCTCCATCATCCTCTGATGGGGGGCCGCGTATCGCCCGGTGTATACGATGCACCTATCCCGGAAGTAGTCCTCAATGACGGACTGCAAATATGGGGGCACCCGGTGGTACTTGAGTGCCCCCAATATACACTCCCAGGGCAGGGAGTTAAAAGCGTTGGAGATGTCTAATGACACCCCCAATGCCACCCCACCCCGGGAGACGGCCTCCTCCGAGAGGGTCTTGACGCGTAAAATTGCGTCTATCGTCGACCGACCCTCTCGGAACCCGTACTGGCAGTCCGCCAAATCGGGCCCAACCGTGGATAGGTGTTGACGGAGGCGGGCAGCTATTATTCTCTCAAGCAGCTTGCCCGCCTCGTCTAACAAACATATCGGGCGATACGCGGATGGGCTATCCGCGGGGCGCTCCGCCTTTTTAAGCAAAACTAATTTTGCTTCCTTCCATATTTGGGGGAACTGGCCGCGGCTCAGGCATTTGTCAAACAGTAGCCTGAGCCGCTCCCCAAGGGCGCTGAGGGCCAAAACCCATGCCCGGCCGGGTATACCGTCAGGACCAGGAGCGGTGTTCTTCGCTCCCATACGCCTGACGGCCCCGGCCAGCTCCTCGTGGGAAACTCCCGGCACGAGGGCTGTTTCGCCGGTCTCAATGGCCGGCAGTCCAGCCCCCCCTATCCCACCTGGAGGACTCCAGCTCTCTCCCTCAGCAGGAGGGAAGAGAGTGGTAATGATGTCCTCCAGAAGCCGGGGATGAAGACTTTCCGCAATCGGGGGCGTCCAAGAGCGCAACTTATTGCTCACAATGCGATACGGACGCCCCCACGGATCAGTATCTAACGTCCCCATCAGTTCCTCCCACGCTCGGGTCTTGGCATCCCTGATGGCAGTCTGCAGAGTTTTCTTCGCTGTGACGTACGACTCATACAGACCTGCCTCCGTCGCCGCGTCACCGTGTTTTCTTCTGCGGTGACGGGTGTACTGGCGTCTGGCCCGGACGCATAGCGCCCGGAGCCTTGCAATCTCCTCACTCCACCAGTACATCTTACGACGGGGCTTCATCGGCCTGGCTCTCGGCATGCCTGCATCACATATTTGGGTCATGCCTTCTCGGAGCCAGGCCGCCTCCTCATTAACGTCCCCGTCGTGCCCGGCCGGTGCTTCCGGCCAGGCAACGGCGATGGAGGCTGCCACCAGAGTGTCTTTGTCCAGACGCTTCAGCGCCCATCTGGGCTGTCGGGGCGTCGCCCCTGGGCAGCGTGAAGCGGTCGAGGATGCGGAGGTGGAGAGAAATAACCTAATGTAAAGATGGTCTGACAATGTCTCCACCCCCTCCTCGACCCTCCAATCCGTCACAAGACGCGCGGCAGCGGGGGAAGCGAACGACACGTCCACTATGGACCCCCCCCCGCTGCCTAACGCACGTATGGGCTGAGCCTCGATTCAAAATGTTGAGGCCCAGCCCCGCTGCCCAGTCCGCAAGGGCCTCGCCTCTGGCATCGGTCACGGGGGATCCCCAAAGTGCCGATTTGGCATTCAGGTCCCCCATGACCATGACCCGACCCGGTGACAGCCTAATAACGACGGCCGCCACCCGGTCCAGGTATTGCTCGAACTCGGCGAGGCCTCTGTTGGGCGAAAAATACACCCCGACAACGGCCAGTTCCCCCCATAGCGCCGCTACGAACCCCTCACCCCTGCCTTGAATGGCGAGGGGGGGGGGGCGTCGTTCGCGGAAGCGCAAGTAATTGCGACCGAGCCCTGTGTGTCCCCTAGCCAGTTATGTCTGTCTTCGGGGACGTAGTAGGGCTCGGCCGCAACCGCCAGTCCAATTCGCCACTCCGCCAGGGTTTGCATGAACAGGTCTTGCGCCCTTGCGGAGTGGTTAAGATTCGCCTGGAGGAGACGATGGGTCGTAAGGGCCATTTATTCCCCAACGATTTCCATCGCCTCCCCCGATGTACCCTCCATATCTTGTGTTGAGGGTAGCGGCTTATCTTGAGCCGCTACCCCCTCTGCCTCTCGGTCCATCTCCACGCTTGGGGTAAGTGGACTTGTCTTCGTGGTAGCCCTCCCCTGCCTTTGGGACTCAGGCGCCGCCTCAGACTGTGTCTGAGAGGCCTGGGTCTCTAGGCCTCCCACCTCCATGGCATCGGTGGCTGTAGTTCCAGCCGGCACCGTCACCGTTGGGGGACGGGCCGCAACTACTCCGCATTTCTCTTCTTGGGAGGCGCACACGCAGCGCTCCCAAGTCGGTGCCCAGCCGGACGACCGATGTCTTTACAGAGCGGGTACTCCGGCTTGGCCGTGCATTTGCCTGCTATGTGCCCGCTCTGTCCGCACCGGTAGCACCGGTCTCCCCTATCCGTGGGGGCGGTACACCGTGCCCGCGTGTGCCCCTGCTCCAAGCAGCGGTAGCACTGCAGTGGGCGTGGGGTCAGCGCTTCGACACGCGCCGACACCCAGCCCACTATTACCCTACCTACATCGGTTAGCTTCTTAGCCGCCGTGGCGGGGCACTTGACCCAGGCAGTGCCCAGGCCAGTATTAGCGCCCCGACGGATTTCGCCAACCCTGACATCGGCCGCTGCACAGCCGCCGGCACTGGCTATTGCAGCGGCCAGCTCATCCTTGTCGAGTCCGTTGACTCTAACTTCAGCCATCTTAACCGGCCTGGATACTTTGACCTTAATGTCCGATAGGGCCGTTCTCAGCCTGTCGGCTAGCTGATCAGCCCTGCCGGCACTGCCTTCGCCGGGAATCTCTAGAATGATCGCCCCAGTCATCGCGGTCTTGGGGCGCACATGGGAGATTCCCATTTCTCCGAGGCGCACCCTGCGACGCGCCTCAGCCATTACTTCAGCCCTGGTTGGACCGTTTTGCTCCGGGGTCAAGATAACGGCAGCAGACCTCGGCTGCCGTATCCTGACCTTCTTTTTCGCAGCTGTCGGCGTTGGTGGGACCTTGCTTTGTTCAGTCCCCCCACCAACAACGGTTTTTGACGACTTTTTCCGCCCTGCGGCCTGCTTCGCGGACCCCGCCGCTATTGTGGCCGCTTCCTTCACCTTCTTCCTCTTCTTCCTCGACACCAGCGACCACCCATCGCCGGTCGCTTTCGATGGGGGAACGGGGGCAGACTGTGACCCTTTCACCTTGCTTTGCGCTTTAGCTGGGTTCCTGGTCTGCTTCATCCCCTTATCCGCTGCTACTGCAGCAGCAGCAGCCGCATAAGTTTGTACCCCCTGCGGTTTCTTTAGAGGGGGGTTGCGTGTCGCCGGTTGCTTTGCTCCGTCGGCCTTAAGGGGAGGCCTGAGCCGTTGCTCCGGCAGTAACCTTCCCTCTATGGCAGCAAGGCGTGCGCCAATCATGTCACCGACTTGCGACATTATGACACACGCCAATCTATCTATACACTCCCCTCCCAGAGGCATTTCAGCCACGTCCGGTCGGGGCTGATTTTCCTGACGATTTTGACGTCGTAGACCCGAGGGGGGTGGAGACCCCTCAGCTGTTGGGAGGTCCGCGCCCACAATTGATGCAGAGCGTGGAGAGGAGATAGGCGGTGACGGTCCTCTGACCCCTGTCCCCAGCTCCTCTACGGACCTCCTCAGCGATCTCACTTCCTTTCTGAGGTTGGCCAGCTCCTTTTTCAGCGCACCGTTTTCCGCCTCCAGGCGCGCTACCTCCCCGTCTCTGGTTTTATTAACCAGAAATTCTGTCACCTCGGCAATTGATGCAGCCGCCTCCTTCAGGGTCTTCACAAAAGTACCCTTCAGGTTCGACGACTTTCTCGCTACATTCATGATTACACCCACATCAGCTTGGATCCGGTCACGGAGATTTGGCAGGTTTCCTCTCCTGAGGTCCTCGATGGTGCCGTCTTCAATATGCCCCACGCCAAAGACAGGCATCACCGGACAAGCGGCTCTCGTCCGCCTTGCCTCCGATGCCGCTTCGGCTACCTCTTGTTCGGCCTGCGTCGTAGTGGGTTCCTCCTCCTCCCAACGCCTAGCATCTTCCAAAACGGCCGCACGCCCAACGTACTCCCCGGTAGTTGGGGGGCGACCCTTCTTCCTCTTGGCGCCGAAGTTGGTCGATGTCACAGAAATTGTCGTCGCTACAGAAGCGCCCAAGATATCTGAGTCACAATTCTCGGACTCCCGATCCTTCGACGTGGCCTTTCTCTTGCTTCTGCACGAGAGGGGGCCAGGCCTCTCGACACTCTGCGATGGGGCTGCAGGGAGTAGGACGCCTTCAAGCGCGTCGTCCATGCTGCCCTTTTCCGCCCTCTTTTGCGCGGCCAAAGCCGCAAACGTGATACCTTTGACCGATGTCGAGGGTATCATCTCCACCAATCGCACTACAGGTTCTTTGTTTAATTTAGAGGCCATAATGTGAATTGTATGTGTGCTTACGACGGTTCGCCCATCATGGGAGCCCCACCGCAGTGGGGCATCTTTCCCCGCCGGTAAGTGAACCCTAATTATACATGCAGAAGCCGAGAAGCGGCTTGTCGGATGGCTAGTCCTATCTGCATGAGGTGACTCGAATAAAAAGGGTTACAGGATAGGCCTGCTCCATAAATGACGCTAGAGTTTTAACGTCTCCCCTATTGCCAGGGCGCTACTGACCCAAACAGCGCATACCCTGAAAATAAATCATACCTGACCTAACCTAACCTAACCTAACCATGTGTTTTCTTTACACCAATTGCTTGATTTCATTATTCTGTGCAAAAAGTATCAAAATAAGATTATTAAAAACTGAATATTTCTCAAGATATTTTGTATTTTATGTCAAAATACTGTATCTTTCAAGCCTCGTCACTCAAAAAGTACTTTATGAAAAAATACTTTATTATAGTGTTTTGGAAAGCTCTCGAGATAAGCTAAAAGAATACGCAATAATATATCGGATGTCCCATTTAAAAAATTTAAGATAACCTTGGTCTGATCTTGGCGACGTCATGCAAAGTCAAAATGATAAGATCAGTAAATAGACCTTTTTCAACCTTACAACTTTTGTCTGAAATATTTCTTTCTAAAATGCGTAGTTCCCGAGATATTTAAGGGTTTTGTATACATACATACATATACATATACAAATATATATATGTGAAATAAATATTTTATCATATCTGATATCTCTTAGATACTTTGCACATGTCTATTCATGTTGTGCATAGCTTTATTATATCATGGCTTTGCATATACCAAACGTGCAATAAATAGAAACTAAATATGTTTCAATTTGACAAATATGTATATAACACTATATATCTAATGTCATATACTTTTCTTCTTTTTATCTGTATGTAATATAAATGAAAATAAATTGTCTATATTTAGTCTATACATATACAGGGTGATCCAGGATAACCTTCCACCTGTAAAATGACATATTCCTGACACAATTCTAAGACGATTTTTCCTTTATCAAAATTTGATTTGAAGCGTAGTTTTCGAGTTACAAGCAAAAATAGTTAGGAAATCACGCGTCGAGTACAGAAGGCAGGCAGGAGCGGCGCACCGCTAGCGTAACGAGGGTTCAGTTGACCGCCCGACGGGTGATTACCACCGCGTGAGTCGCTATTTTAATCTTATGACATAAAATTATGCTTTAAATAAAATTTTTATAAAGAAAAAAGTGTCTTAGAATTATGTTAGGAATACGTGTTCCTTAAAATAAAAATTACTTTAATAACAAAGAGTTGTTCCGGTTCGCCGGCCGTTGAACGCTGCAATCAGCTGATTGCTACACGCGTGTAATGCATGTGTGCATAAAAAGAAAGAGAGAGAGAGAGAGGGAAGGAGGGAGAGACATTCATACACATGCACGCACGTACGCATACACTTTTTTCTCACTCTCTTTCTCTCTTTTCTCATTCAATCACTCATTTAATCACTCACTCACCTGCTCAATCACCTTGTAGCAGCGTAGCGAATCCTCATGCTACGTGTTAGGTCAGGTCAGGTCTGCTGCACCGTTATGATTAAGTTGTAGAGACAAAACTTTTTGTAAATTACTCTCACTCGATTAACACAATACAGAATACGCGATAACGAATTCACTGATTCACTGACTCACTACCGATTCACTGATACCAAAAATTACTTTAAAAGAAACGCGAATGCAAATAGCACATGACTCGACGCGAAGCGACGGACCGCGGAAACTGCGCGACCACCAGGGTTATGTTGACAGTTGACTAGCGCTGCGACTTGCGCGTGGCGCGTGATCGACACGAGATGAGACGAACGACGGTGATTGGCCGATTCGCTTAAATTCTACTGCTTTCTGCTTAACTTTTTTTATGTGCCACGGCCTTTAAACCTTCGCATTGCGAATGCGGTAGAAAACATGAAACGTATAATGACGTACTTAAAAAAATTAATTATTTATTACAATTAATAACTATTTATAATTATAATAAATAATAATTATTTTTAAAAGCATGTGTTATACGTTATTACGTTTTCGAAACTATTGCATTCACGATGCGAAGGTTTCAGTCAATTGCAAGAATAATGTAATTAATAAATTACATTTGGGAATTTGGGAAAATTTATTTTTATTTTGCTCAAAAGAGATGTTCCAACGTTAAAATGTATTGGTCGCTCTGAAAAGAGCGGATTGAATAAAAAAAATTTTAGAGCAGATGCTCGAAATGCCCGCCATCCATCCTAATGCAAGCTCTCATGCGTTTTAATAAATTTCTTTCGACGTTCTGCATTACTTCTTCGTCGATATCCCAAATAGCCAATCGTAATCTTGTCTCTAGATCTTCAATATCTTCGGGAAGAGTTTTATAAATTATTTCTTTACAATATCCCCATAAGAAGAAATCCAGAGGGTTGAGATCCGGCGATCTTGCGGGCCAACGTATCGGACCGTACCGACCCATCCAGCGTCTGGGAAAATGCTCGTTTAAATAATTTGTAACGATCCTGGCATTGTGTGGCCCAGCACCGTCTTGTTGAAAGACAATCTCGTTTCTTTCACATAATGGCACATTTTCGAGAAAATCTGATAGATTTTCTGTTAAAAAATCGACGTAGGTTCTCCCAGTTAAGACATCTGGAAGAATAACTGGACCAAGTATTTCAGTGCCCATTATTCCGGCCCACACATTGATCTTCCAACGAGTTTGAAAATTTCGGAGTCGCGTGACTCTGGGATTTTCTTCATTCCAAAAGTGCATATTATGCACATTAAAAATCCCCTCTTGTGTGAATAGCGATTCATCGCTGAATATTACACGAGAGGAATATCTGGGATCTCGATCGACGTTTCGCAGAAAATTTTCGCAAAACGTTCGTCTTGCAGGGTAATCTGCTGGTCGTAAATGTTGTACGCGTGTATAATGAAACGCGTGCAACTTTTCTTCTTTTAATATCCTTTGTACAGTTGTGTAAGATAAATTGTGCTCTCGAGCAACTACCCGAATACTTGTTTCGGGATTATTCTCAAAAGCACGTATAACTCTTTCCGTGTTCCGTACATTTCTAACGGCGCGATCTCCACCAGCGTCGTGTTTGTTCGGCAGGACACTGCCAGTATCGTAAAGTCTTTGAGCTGCTGCAAGTGACCCGATGGATGTCTTCGGTCTGGATGCATTTCGGCGTATCTTCTTGCAGCAAGGTTCTGCTGCCCGTGACACTCGCCAAGTGCCATTAGCATGTCGTAGTATTCTTGACTTGTATAAGCTGCCATATCTTCTTCGCGCTTATTGATAATCGCTGATAATCGCAGGCTTATTGATCGCATTATCGATCGTACATCCAATTTATACGATCTTCGCGGGTGGTCGACGCCCCCTCCTCGCCTCCCGCGACCAATGGCGAACGTCGCGCGCTAATTGGTAACCAATTCGCGATTGGTCGCAGGAGGCGAGGAGGGGGCGTCGACCACCCGCGAAGATCGTATAAATTGGATGTACGATCGATAATGCGATCAATAAGCCTGCGATTATCAGCGATTATCAATAAGCGCGAAGAAGATATGGCAGCTTATACAAGTCAAGAATACTACGACATGCTAATGGCACTTGGCGAGTGTCACGGGCAGCAGAACCTTGCTGCAAGAAGATACGCCGAAATGCATCCAGACCGAAGACATCCATCGGGTCACTTGCAGCAGCTCAAAGACTTTACGATACTGGCAGTGTCCTGCCGAACAAACACGACGCTGGTGGAGATCGCGCCGTTAGAAATGTACGGAACACGGAAAGAGTTATACGTGCTTTTGAGAATAATCCCGAAACAAGTATTCGGGTAGTTGCTCGAGAGCACAATTTATCTTACACAACTGTACAAAGGATATTAAAAGAAGAAAAGTTGCACGCGTTTCATTATACACGCGTACAACATTTACGACCAGCAGATTACCCTGCAAGACGAACGTTTTGCGAAAATTTTCTGCGAAACGTCGATCGAGATCCCAGATATTCCTCTCGTGTAATATTCAGCGATGAATCGCTATTCACACAAGAGGGGATTTTTAATGTGCATAATATGCACTTTTGGAATGAAGAAAATCCCAGAGTCACGCGACTCCGAAATTTTCAAACTCGTTGGAAGATCAATGTGTGGGCCGGAATAATGGGCACTGAAATACTTGGTCCAGTTATTCTTCCAGATGTCTTAACTGGGAGAACCTACGTCGATTTTTTAACAGAAAATCTATCAGATTTTCTCGAAAATGTGCCATTATGTGAAAGAAACGAGATTGTCTTTCAACAAGACGGTGCTGGGCCACACAATGCCAGGATCGTTACAAATTATTTAAACGAGCATTTTCCCAGACGCTGGATGGGTCGGTACGGTCCGATACGTTGGCCCGCAAGATCGCCGGATCTCAACCCTCTGGATTTCTTCTTATGGGGATATTGTAAAGAAATAATTTATAAAACTCTTCCCGAAGATATTGAAGATCTAGAGACAAGATTACGATTGGCTATTTGGGATATCGACGAAGAAGTAATGCAGAACGTCGAAAGAAATTTATTAAAACGCATGAGAGCTTGCATTAGGATGGATGGCGGGCATTTCGAGCATCTGCTCTAAAATTTTTTTTATTCAATCCGCTCTTTTCAGAGCGACCAATACATTTTAACGTTGGAACATCTCTTTTGAGCAAAATAAAAATAAATTTTCCCAAATTCCCAAATGTAATTTATTAATTACATTATTCTTGCAATTGACTGAAACCTTCGCATCGTGAATGCAATAGTTTCGAAAACGTAATAACGTATAACACATGCTTTTAAAAATAATTATTATTTATTATAATTATAAATAGTTATTAATTGTAATAAATAATTAATTTTTTTAAGTACGTCATTATACGTTTCATGTTTTCTACCGCATTCGCAATGCGAAGGTTTAAAGGCCGTGGCACATAAAAAAAGTTAAGCAGAAAGCAGTAGAATTTAAGCGAATCGGCCAATCACCGTCGTTCGTCTCATCTCGTGTCGATCACGCGCCACGCGCAAGTCGCAGCGCTAGTCAACTGTCAACATAACCCTGGTGGTCGCGCAGTTTCCGCGGTCCGTCGCTTCGCGTCGAGTCATGTGCTATTTGCATTCGCGTTTCTTTTAAAGTAATTTTTGGTATCAGTGAATCGGTAGTGAGTCAGTGAATCAGTGAATTCGTTATCGCGTATTCTGTATTGTGTTAATCGAGTGAGAGTAATTTACAAAAAGTTTTGTCTCTACAACTTAATCATAACGGTGCAGCAGACCTGACCTGACCTAACACGTAGCATGAGGATTCGCTACGCTGCTACAAGGTGATTGAGCAGGTGAGTGAGTGATTAAATGAGTGATTGAATGAGAGAGTGTGTTGTGTAAAAGAGAGAAAGAGAGTGAGAAAAAAGTGTATGCGTACGTGCGTGCATGTGTATGAATGTCTCTCCCTCCTTCCTCTCTCTCTCTCTCTCTCTCTTTCTTTTTATGCACACATGCATTACACGCGTGTAGCAATCAGCTGATTGCAGCGTTCAACGGCCGGCGAACCGGAACAACTCTTTGTTATTAAAGTAATTTTTATTTTAAGGAACACGTATTCCTAACATAATTCTAAGACACTTTTTTCTTTATAAAAATTTTATTTAAAGCATAATTTTATGTCATAAGATTAAAATAGCGACTCACGCGGTGGTAATCACCCGTCGGGCGGTCAACTGAACCCTCGTTACGCTAGCGGTGCGCCGCTCCTGCCTGCCTTCTGTACTCGACGCGTGATTTCCTAACTATTTTTGCTTGTAACTCGAAAACTACGCTTCAAATCAAATTTTGATAAAGGAAAAATCGTCTTAGAATTGTGTCAGGAATATGTCATTTTACAGGTGGAAGGTTATTCTGGATCACCCTGTATAGTCTATACCAGGCCTGCACAACTGGCGGCCCAGTAGCCACGCTTGGCTATCACGTTTATTCCACTTCCTTCATTCGTAGCGGGGAAGCTTCCCCCACTCTCGCCTACCGCGCTGGCGGAGAAATCTCCTCGTCAAGGCGCGCGGGAAGAGACGCGCGGGAGAGACGGGCGGGAGGGGCGCGCGGGAAGAGGCGCGCGGTCAGTGGTGGGGACGTCGGAAATATCGCGGCGTTACTACTTGACTTGTCGGCCCGCCTGAGTTGTGCAGGCCTGTTCTATATCTTATACACAGATATAGATATCTTAGAAAATTTACTGAAAGACAATAAAAATAATTTTATATATATTTAATTATATATATTATAATATTCATAGTTGCTCAATTAATATAAAAAGAATTTTTATTATGATGAAGTCAAAAATATTCGATAAGATATAGACATCGAACTGACGTCGATTCGACATGGGTGTTCCCACTGGGAAAATTTTTATAGTTTATTTGAGTTCCAGTCCATTCATCAAAAGAAAATTAATTCCATTTCCAAAAAAGTACCAGGTTGTATGAGTCAAATAAAACAGATAATTACTTGTCTGTTTCTTTTTTTCTCCGTTCAGGCATTTCTCCTTCGTCTTTAATGATTTCTTCAGTCAGCTGTGTCTTCACAGCTGTGTCTTCGCAGTCTTCGCAGCTGTGAACCGAATAAAAGAGTAAGTTTTCTACAATTTGCTATTTCTTCAATAACACAGCCACACAAAAAAAAAAAAAATTTCGACGCAGATGGTGAGATTATGATTACTATATGTTTTTCGGGTCGCTGAATCCGAATCCGAGGTCAGTTTTACTCCTGCACGTCAGGGTTTTGACATAACCTCAAAAAACATAGTAAATTTGAATTTTCTAAACATAAATAAAAAGCAAATAACAGATTTGTAGTATTTTAATCATTTTCTTTTTTCGAACTATATCGAGTTCTTTTCTCCTCAAAAGATCGATGCAATGTTTTACGTTTTCTACCTTCCTTCGGTAAGTCTCTTTTCATATTCCAGCAGAAATCTGCCATCATATGTTCGTCCCATTTTCCCTGATAGCGAGTTTCCATAACTTTTATGTCTTGATGAAAACGTTCCCCTTGTTCTTCGCTAAAATCTCCTAGGTTGTTGGGGAATTCGTCAAGATGTGAGTGCAAAAAATGTAATTTCAAATTCATCAAACAACCTAGTTTTTCGAAGTTTTTTACCATATTATTAACAATTTTTTCATACTGTGGACTTTTTGTATTTCCCAAAAAATTGTGTGCCACGTCTTTGAAACTAAGCCAAGCTTTTTTCTCAAGTCCGTTCATTATACTAGTAAAATTTTCATCTTTGAACAGCTTGCGAATTTGTGGTCCATCAAATACTCCTTCCTTCACTTTTGCCTCAGAAAGTTTTGGAAACTTCGATTGGAGATATAGAAAACATTTACCTGTTCTATCTAAAGCTTTAACGAACTGCTTCATCAGACCAAGCTTTATGTGAAGGGGAGGGATGAGAATTTTTGATGGATCTACTAACGACTTGTGAATGATGTTATATGAACCAGTGGTCAACGATGCTCTTACAGGCCAATTTCTTTGTTCGTAATGCTTTGCTCTATCTCTACTATCCCACAAACATAAATAGCAAGGATATTTAGTAAATCCTGATTGTTGTCCGAGTAACATTGATATGATTTTCAAATCTCCGCAAATCTGCCATAAGTGCTTATTATAGTCTATTTTTTTCAATAGAATTTGCATGTTATCGTACTTCTCTTGCATGATAGTTGAGTGTGCGATCGGAACTGGAGCATAAACATTTGTATTGTGGAGTAAAACTGCTTTGATACTTTGTTTAGACGAATCTATGAAAAGTCGCCAATCAGTGGCTTTATAACAATTCGCCTTCAATGCATTGATAAGACCTTCAACATCAGTGCAAAATACGAGTGATAACTTTTCATCTTTACTGAAGAATTTTAGAAACTCTTTTTCACGGTTACGGTACACAGAAATCTTAGTTTTTGGTTCTAAAACATTTTTCGCTTTGAGAAATGAAGCTAAGTGCTCGGAACCATCTTTTGGTAAACCTAGTTCTCGAATAAGATCATTCAATTCCAACTGTGAAATCAATGACGGGACTGGTGGTTTTTTGTCATGAGCTGCATACTCCGTATCACTGTCATTGTTGTCATCGCTCTCAGATTCATTTGTTTCAGAGAACTGTTCATCAATGTCCATCGGCTGAGTGTCTTTACATACGCGGTTACATTTAGTTTTCAACGTATTGTTTTCAATTAAAACTGGAGCAATCACACATGTAGTGCTTTTATATACAATTTTCTGCTTGTTTTTCTTACTGAAACCTTTTATTTGATTTAAACAAAAGTAACATTCTTCCTTATTAGTAGGACTTTGCCAAATGGCTGGACTAGAGTACTTAATACAATCTTTGTTTTGATCTTTTTTCCATCGAGTGAGCATTCTTTTACAACAATCACAAATAATATGTGGAACCCAGTTGCTAAGCTGATCCATCTTTAACTTGAAGATTTTTTCATACGCTGAGCGTATATCGACATCAACAGGTTTTCTTAAATAACTTACTTCGAATTTAGCACATATGTAGCAGAAAGCATCATGATCCATAAGACAATCATGGGTTTGCGAAACCTTTTTAGTGATTGTTTTTCTTGTGAAGAAAATGATTAAAATACTACAAATCTGTTATTTGCTTTTTATTTATGTTTAGAAAATTCAAATTTACTATGTTTTTTGAGGTTATGTCAAAACCCTGACGTGCAGGAGTAAAACTGACCTCGGATTCGGATTCAGCGACCCGAAAAACATATAGTAATCATAATCTCACCATCTGCGTCGAAATTTTTTTTTTTTTGTGTGGCTGTGTAATTAATAAGAATTTAATTAATAAAATAATCTGAGTGTATCTCGGCATGGTTCTATATTATTATCTAACAATAAGAAGAATATCGATTAATCTCTTTTCAGCAGTTAACCACACAATGAGATATCGCTTTAATAAAATCATGTTTAACGTTTTTTATAACGTAATAAGAATTATGTTAAATTATTAATTGTGTTGAAAATTTTAAATTTTAGATCTGTTTACTCAATATAAGAAAAGTATAGGTATATATTTATTAATATTTTAGCAACCAAGAAAGGACTTGGTTTACAGTTACTCTAAACACATGAATCCATCCGTATCCTCACGCGTCCCGGAACTTAAACTTTAGAAATTGCTTTACTCACTTTGTTTTACAACATTACATTTTATTTTCTTTACAAACTCCGAAATCTTAAAGCTTTATGTAAACTTATATAAACTTAAACTATATTTTTTTCAAAGTTGTATCCCACCACTGACTTAAAATGATGGTGTTCCCCACTAGAGGCGCTGCTTAAATAATAAGCTCGCACTAAGTGTATCGATTATTGCGATAAATATTATCACATGCCTTGGTGGTCGAATTGGTATGACGCCCGCACGGAATGGGGGAGTTCCAGGTTCGAATCCTGGCTGAGGTAATATTTTTCGCAATAAATTCTTTATTCAATTTACCAAACATTCAAAACGATTAAAATCGAAAGATGATTTTAATTCGTTGTTTGACTGCGTTAGGCTGACAATCCATGTTCGGCGCGCAGATCATTTATTGATTGGCTGAAAAGCCTTCACGTGGCCAGTTTGCCTGTCAAATAATACCTTATCATGTGTTAAACTATATTTATTTTATATTCTATCATATAAAAAAAGTAAATAAATACTTGTCGATCGGATAATCCTTCTCTAAACCCTTTACATCTTTCAACATGTATACTTCTTAAAAAGTCAAAAAGTTTAATTATTTTTAAGAAACATACCTGGCAGACATTTATGGTTGGTTTTGTTGCTCATCCTCTATCGACTTTACTAGTTGATTTTCCACATATCTGTGAAAATACAGAGTATTACTCAATATTATGTCACTTTTTATTTTGTGTCAACGATTTCAATTAATATGATATTAATTATGATAGAATGATTTTTATTAGAAAAATTATTTTTGTGTGTGTGCGTGCATGGGTGCGTGTGTGCGTGCGTGCGTGCGTGTGTGTGTGTGTGTGTGTGTGTGTGTGTGTGTGTATGTGTGTGTGAGAGAGTATTGTAATATATGTAATGTAAAGATTAGTAATAGATGTAACTTGTTTTTGAACTCAGAATAGATGAGACTGAATATAAAAAATAGTTTTCATTTTGCGATAACTAATGAGAAATTAATTAATAATATCTGTAAATTCAAATTGTCACATGAAAGAGACGTTCACGTTACGTGCTGTACGAACGTGGCAATGTATAAGAAGGAAGCAACCGCCAGCGAATGATAACAGTGGACTACGCAATGTTATGCTATTGTATAACGTAGGTCATAGATGATACTGGTTCGCAAATTTATAATTAATTCTTAATTACTTCCAATTGCGAAAATCACAAAACAGTACAAGACTTCTTTACTAATCCGCGCAAGTAGAAGCACGCGACGAGAAGAGACATTCCTGTTGTAAGATGAAATAAGCCGGCCGGCCGCGCAGATGTTAGCGACGGGAGGGGTACTCGATAAAGAACGAACGCATCAAACTTTATCCGGATAAGGATCCGTTCGTCAATAATTCTTTGTCTCTGCTCGTCACACGCTTCTACTCGCGAATTGGCCGAGCTTTTTAAATTAATTTCTCGTCAATTATCATGAAAACAATAGTAAAGGAATTTTCTACTTGTTTTTGCCTGTTCTGTCTACACACACTTCGGCAATAATTATAGGACATCCTATATAAATGTACATATATACGAGAATGTACGCATACTTCTTGAAAGGTTAAATATATATGTATAGTCATGTATATATGATGGTAGTAATATATAGTATATAATAAAATAGCTAAAGAAACTTAAACGAGTACAAGTTTATGCTAGTATGTAGACCAGGCCTGCACAACTGGCGGCCCAGTAGCCACGCTTGGCTATCACGTTTATTCCACTTCCTTCATTCGTAGCGGGGAAGCTTCCCCCACTCTCGCCTACCGCGCTGGCGGAGAAGTCTCCTCGTCAAGGCGCGCGGGAGTGACGGGCGGGAGAGGCGCGCGGGAAGAGGCGCGTGGTCAGTGGTGGGGACGTCGGAAATATCGCGGCGTTACTACTTGGCTTGTCGGCCCGTCTTTTTTTTTTTTTTTTTTATAAGGATGGGGAAATCCTATTTACGGATACCCACGGGCCATGGGCTGAGGAGGCACCATGGACCCGCGGGTTATGTGGGACTCCTCGCACGGCGGGCAAATACCCCGACCCGTGCGAGACTACCCACTAAAACCCCACCCGGTGGCCTTCTCGAACCCCATAATGGAGGGGGGCCAGGCATCACCCTATGGCATTCTTCTGGCCCCCCTCCGGGGTGTGACCCTTGCTTAACAAGAAAGGGTCCCCTCTCGTTTAATAGGGGAGAGCCGGCCACCACCAACTCCCCCCCCCCCTAACCCAAGGGGCGCCGTTGCGCAAGATGGGCCTCAAACCACCCTTAAAGCACAACGCCGCCCCCCCTGTGACCCATCCGCTAATCCTCCCGCCCAGGCCTGGACAGAACCAGGCCGTCCAAGGAATGGGGGCCCTCACCACCGCCGCCCCGGCCCCGCCTCGGAAACGTCCGAGCGGCCCGGGGCGGCCCGGCTCGGTGGGCCCGGGAGTTCCGGGACACCACCGGCCCGTGACGACCACCAGGGGCCCTTCACTTCTTGGTCGGGAGGTAAAAACCAACCATCATTGACCCGATGGATCAGCAGAGTCCCTCCCTAAGCCCCCTCACCACATCAAGGTGGCGCCAATTCGAGGGGGTTGTCGGCCCGTCTGAGTTGTGCAGGCCTGGTCTATACATATACAGTTTATACTATAAAAATTATTTAAATTTAATATCTAATTGTATTTATAATAGACAATTTATTTTTATTTATATTACATACAGATAATAAGAAGAAAAGTATATGACATTAGATATATAGTGTTATATACACATATTTGTCAAATTGAAACATATTTAGTTTCTATTTATTGCACGTTTGGTATATGCAAAGCCATGATATAATAAAGCTATGCACAAGATGAAATAGACATGTGCAAAGTGTCTAAGAGATATCAGATATGATAAAATATTTATTTCACATATATATATATGTATATATATATGCATGTATCGCATACATACGTACCCTACATACATATATATAAAATACTATACATTTATAAAATTGAAAAAAAGGTTTAACTAAAGAAGAATATACTTTTTTTAATTTCAGCCATATATGATAAATACAAAATTAATTATTTTATAAATTAATATAATACAATTGCACATATTGAATATAGTTATCTTTATTTTACACTTTACACCATAATGACACAAATAATGAATGCATGTATTTGCAACACTATTTACAACAATATATGTATTTGTGTATATACAGGGTGGGCTATTTTAATCCATCCAGTCGAATATTTCGAAAACCTAGCTCGGGAGAGAAAAATTTTTCAGACAAAAGTTGTTTGGTTTCGAGGGGACCATAAGATGGTACCATTGGTTTGACCTTGAAGAATTATTTGAAAGTCACATGAAAGTCACCTCAATTTTTTTAAATAGCATCCCCTATTTTTTATTGCATATTCTTGTAGCTTATCTCGAGACCTTTCCAAAACACTATAAATAAATGTTTTTTTATTAAATATTTTCCGAGTTATAAGACTTGAAATAATTTCTTTTACATAAACTATAAAATATCTCGTAAAATATTCACTTTTCGATGACCTTACCTCAATACTTTTATGCACAGAATAATGAGAGGAATCAGTTGGTGTAAAGAAAACACATAGTTGTTTTTAAGAAAATATATATAATTGTTAATTACAAATTGCACATTTTTTCTTAAAAACAACTATGTGTTTTCTTTACACCAATTGATTTCTCTCATTATTCTGTGCATAAAAGTATTGAGGTAAGATCATCGAAAAGTGAATATTTTACGAGATATTTTATAGTTTATGTAAAATTAAGAAATTATTTCAAGCCTTATAACTCGGAAAATATTTAACGAAAAAACATTTATTTATAGTGTTTTGGAAAGGTCTCGAGATAAGCTACAAGAATATGCAATAAAAAATAGGGGATGCCATTTAAAAAAATTGAGGTGATTTTCATGTGACTTTCAAATAATTCTTCAAGATCAAACCAATGGTACTATCTTATGGTCCCCTCAAAACCAAATAACTTTTGTCTGAAAAATTTTTCTCTCCCGGGCTTGGTTTTCAAAATATTCGACTGAATGGATTAAAATGGCCCACCATGTATATGGGTTCATATGATGTAAAATAAAGATAATTATGTGTAATATATAATGTAATTGTTTGTATATCTGAAACAATTTATTTGTATTTATTATATAAAAATAAAAATAAGTATATAACATTAGATATACAATGTTATTTACACATAATTATCAAATTAAACAATAAAATATTTTGTTTACATTTATTGCACACATTTCGCATGACAATTCGTCTCGCACATGGCTTTGTATGACAACAATATTAGTCGAACAAAGAAATGTCAATAAATTATGTGACATATACACATATGTATAAAACGTGCAAATAAAATGTGCAAATAAAACAAAAAGAAACGTATAATGCCAGTACACGTAGTTAGATCGCCCCTGGCTTTATATATAAAATATGTAATATAAAGTATATTTATATTAATATAAAATATTTTTTCAAATATTTTATATATAGAATGGGCCCCATCCGTCGCTCATTCTCGTAAGACGCAACCATATATTACCGTCTTTCCGATTTGTATTTTATATATAGAATGGTCCCCATCCATCGCCCATTCTCGTAAGACGCAACCAATAATATTTTCGTCTTTCCGATTTGCACACCAAGTGTATAAATAATATAGCATTATGCAAATAAAGAATGCATCGAATATTATTATACAAATACTAATTTATTATGATGTGACATTTATTGTGAAGGGAACGGTAATAGCTTGTTACTTTCAATTATATTCATAAAATGACGTCTCATGCGCTTTACGTCATTAGAATATTTCTCCTCACAAGGATTTCTTCCTAAAACTACAGATGTAGCAAAAGCAGCTGCATAAATTCCGCAACATATGCTATCTGGTTGTACTTGGACTTTTTCAAATATTATATCGCTTACGTTTATTCTTGGATAACGTTTGCAAATATAATCTTTTTCTTTCTTTGCCAATTTTTTGTACGTACAGCCAGGTAAGTTATCATATACATGCAGTTTGAACCCATCACAGAAAATGCATCGCCAGTGATCGGTACAGTTACCTCCAATTATTTGTCAACTGTGGTCACTATCACTGGCTGTTATTAGATCCGGAAACTCTAAATACAGAACGCTGTGTTTCGAAACAAGAAGTTTCTTTAACAACACGCAAGAATCTATCTAACGATTCATCATTCAGTTTGCTCTGTACAGGCAGAACATTCTTTCTCACCGAAGAAAGAGGAGCAATTGTATCATCTAAAACTTTTTTACATTTTGCTATTTCATCTTTAGCCAGATTTCGTTTAGTCTTTGAATAACTGATTAACAAGGAAGGTGTCGGAAGTGCCCCCTCCGATTTTGATGAGCTTCTAATATGTTGTTCTCTAGATCAAAATAGGGGACATGTTTTTTTTTATACGTTCCCATACGGCCTTTTAGGGGGTGAAACACCCCTTTGAAAAAAATCGATTTTTCTCTTTCGGAGCGAATATCTTCGAAACTAAAAAAGATAGAACAAAAATTCAAACTGGGTATTAAATGGCTTGATAAGTACTATAAAATAATGTAAAAAAATTTTTTTTTTTTTTTATTTTTCAAAAAGCCTTACCCCTTTAACTTTTTTTTCAAAATTTTGAATTTTTGTTTTTACCAAATTAAAGGTTATTTTTTTACGAATTCATCCATGTATATTAAAGTTATGTTGCGTAATATCATTTTCGAGAATTAATTATAAATGCCTCCGTACATACGCTATTTGTGTCGGTCCATGCGCTCGACTCTTCGCACAACGCGTTTTCCTGTAATCAAAAGATGACGAATACACTTGGAGGACATATCCACATATCACGAAAGTTTTCATCACATATAGCTTGAGCACTTATATAAAACTTAAAACAAGTTTAAAGGTAAGATGAATAATTTTATCGTTGGAGGAAATATAACATGCCGTCGCTTTGCGAGCATCAGTTTAATACGTAACATCGTACGTTTTATCGTGTACCCTTAATTAAATTGTGTGAAATATTAACCGCGGTTTTATATAAGACGGATTGACATATTACAATTACGCCTTACTGCAAACACTCACTTCTTCCACGCGATCCTTTTATTTTTATCATTATTTTCTTAAATCATATATATTTTATGTTCAATTTCATGTATGCTTTTTATTATTTAATTAATTTTATAAGTACAATTAAGAAACTATAACATAATTACAATTAATGAAATTACATATAACAATTGTGTAACAATATAATATTACAATAAAGTTAATAATAATATAAATATTTAATATAAGTATTTAATATTTATATTATTAAGGGTCAAATTTATAACACATATGATGGTTATGAAAGAAATGTTGTATACAAAGAGACTTTTTAGACCATGCGCAAGTAATTATAGCAATGCCACCGCAAACATCGCATGTCGGTTTAACATTCTTCTTAAAGCAAAAATCAACTGGCGTTTCAAATTGTGCTGATCTCTCTTCTATATAACCGCTTTTATACCATGCATATTTAATAAATAAATCTCTAAATTTTGGTGATGAAAATTGGAAATGTGTTAATGATTGTAATTTTAAAATAGCATCTCGTGATTGAAGTTTAACTTCTAAATCTAGAAGCATGACAATGTCTGAAAAGTATTTTATAAAATTTTTCCATAAACGAAAACCGTATA
>CABEGB010000699.1:308162-324738 GCA_901521435.1 Crematogaster levior | reverse complement strand
CCTCATCGCAGTATCGGTATGACACCATTCCATTTGCTGTTTGGATCTCATGCACGACTTCGTGACGATTCAGATGTCCGCGAACTCATTGAAAACGAGTGGATCACAGCTTTTGGTGAGACCCGTGATGAAATAAGAATCCAAGCAAAGGAAAATATTAAGAAAATACAGAAGAAAAATCAACGCAGTTATAATAAGAGCAGAAAGACAGCTAAAATCTATCGTGCAGGTAGCGATCCGACGGACTCAACAGGGACCTGGATTGAAGTTTGCATCAAAGTATTTTGGACCATATGAGGTAATAGAGTCCTCCGTAATGACAGATATACGGTCCGTAAAGTCAGTGAACATGAAGGACCCATGGAAACTGCGATCTCAATGGACTACATGAAGTTCCATCCAAGATGAAGAAAGTGACGACTCTGAAGATGACGCGGAGAATCAATGTAACGGTGAGAACATTCAGGGTCGAATGTTGGTGCAGGACGGCCGAGTGTAGGGACGTTTTTATTTTTCTTCTTGAGTTGCCGTGTTGCCGTCGCGAGCAAGCATTTTTCGAAGCGCGCTAGGAAGACACGTGCCAAGCGTGTGCGAGCGAGCAAGCATTTTTCGAAGCGCGCTAGGAAGACACGTGCTAGACGTGTGCGAGCGAGCGCAAAACAAGCGAATATCAATTGTTTTTCGGCGGAAAGTCGGTTACAAGCAGCAGCCGAGAGTCAGTCACGCGAAGTTACTCTCGAGGCACACACCGTGTAAGATCGAGCGACTCATTGCACTAAATTCTAAATATACATATTCACATCTCGTTCAATCCAGCATTTCTCTCTCATTTCATAATCTATCTCCATAATTATATCATTAAACTTCTTATTTAATATCTAAAAATTATACGTTGTTTGCAAAATGATATAAAACTTTTTAGTCACAACATCACAAGATCTATCTATGTACGAGCAGATGCACACCTTATGCATACACTTTTCACGCGAAAAGAGGTGTTACATGGGTTTACAACTTTCCACACATACACTTCCACGCGTGTACTTTGCAAGGCGAAGCAAGGTCTATCCCATACTATGTGTGTAGTTTAATAGTGATGGAGCCCCCCGCATGGGGGCGGAACATACTGTCTCCATGCATACACTTTTCACGCGAAACAAGGTCTATCCCACATCCTCCGTTTTCGACCCGAAACAAGGTCTAGAATTGTTCTGTTCGACATGGGTTTTCGACTTTCCATGCGAGTGCACTACCGGCCTATGGTTAATCGAGACTTTCTCTCTTGAACATATTTCAAGATTATTAAAATTGGTGAGGTATTCAATAATGTCCATAATTACCATAAAGTATCTAATGTAAGTATGTACGTAAGAGAAGCTTTGTCAAGTAGTCCATATCGTTTCACATTTCTCTGAAATATTGTGGCTGGTAACGTATGAGTTAAAATTTGTCGGTAGTATTACTTGATTAGTTGTAGTATTACTTGATTAGTGATTTGCGATAAATTATTCATTCTACGAATATGGCAAAATACATTAAACACAGTATATTTATTTGCAATGTTTTCGACAAAAAGTGGTGCGTTTAATTTCTTGTTCAATATCACGTTTTTCGGGATAAGATGGAATGCCCTAGGTGCAGTAGTGAACTCACACTGAATCTGGAGACATTTCTTTTTCGCTGTCGCAAATCTTACAATGCTACGTAGTTTAAGAAGAAGAAGAAAATGGTACAATGTAATTTTTGCAGAAAAACGTAAAAGTGAACACGTGGTTCGACTACGTGCATTTGTCCTTGTCTACAGCATGTAAGTTTATTGCACATTTTCTATGGATACCTATGGGATTAACCTTGATGGGATTATATTTCTGATGATCTCGACTTGTCCTCTAAACTATTGTAAACTGGAGTAGTTATTGCCGTGAAGTATGCGTTTACTGGACAGAGAAACACTCAGAAAAATTAGGCGGACCCGGTACTGTTGTTGAAATTGACGAAGTGAAATTTGGCAAAAGGAAGTATAATCGTGGATGCTTAATTAACCCTTTCGCTTCGGCAGTCCAGTCCGCCGAAGTGCCGTCACTGAACGGAAGCATGCGCCAGAAATGTGCACAGTGCGCATGGTTTTTGTATATACGTTTTTCAAAGTCACAAATAACAACTGTGCTTAATAAAACATCGTTGCTAATATAACACGTATAGTTCACATTTTTAATATGAAAAGACTTATACAAAATTATATTAGTTATTCTAAAAACATTAGACCAATTACAGTTGACATATTTTTAGGTATTTACATATTTACAAGACTTTACGATTAAATGCTTACTATAATTAATAATGTAATGTATGGTACTTGTATACACATCATATGGATGCCGGATATATCCGGCGCTCGTACTCGCAAGTCGTCGCGTGGATGCCGGATAAATCCGGCGCTCGTACGCACAAGTCGTCGCGCGGATGCCGGATATATCCGGCGCTCGAAGCGAAAGGGTTAATGGAAAGTGGATATTCGGCGGTTACGAACGTAGCACTAAGAATGTTTCGAATTCGAACGTTGGAACAGCTGATCGCTCACGCTGTTTATGTCGTTTGAAAGAAACGCGAGAGGTGAGAGAGCGAGAAGTCCGTGAGATCACGTGCGCTCTCCGTGATCTAATGCGCTGAAATTCGGTGACGCGGTCTCGCAACTCGAACGACCTATCACCGCGTATTGTTTTCACCGAAGGATCGTTGCCGTTTCGAGATCTTAGATTTGAAAAGTCAGTCTTGCGACGATTGTCAGAATCTAAGCATCGCTGTTCAGTCTTTGTAAACGTTCTCACAAAAGCATTGCGAGTTTCGTAGCTGGACATCGGTGTGTCTTCATCAACAGTCAAGTGTTTCGCGTCGCGAGAGCTGCATTTCGTGTAACTCGGAGTTTTCTCCTCCGAATATCGATTTTACGTCTTTCGAGAGACCTCTGTCTCCGCACATCGCGTTGGATCCACATCCGCGTAATCAATCGGGACGGTCGTCGCAAATCAGAAAATCACTGCTGTCGAAATCGCTCAATCGCTCTGGTTCTCCCGTCGGGGAACTCCAGATTTTGTGATACTTCTCGTTGTTATCACGCGAAGATATCGATCGGGATCGTGAATCTCGTGACGGTCCAACGGACTTTTCAAGTAGCTAATTTTGTGTTCTCTTTATGTATCGGCGGCGTGGCCCTGTAAACCGTGGCTATCTCGCGCTCACGGACTGCGTGCATCCGGCTCCGTGTGGAACCTTCTAGCCGATGACCAGGCTAAATGTCCATGTGTTAATTAGTGCGGGATCAATCCCAGGAAGAAGTCGGGTTCGCAACCGTTGAGACATCATTTAAATTGTCCTTCGACTTATCAACAACCTAATTGCCGCACGTCGACCGCGAACGTTGTTTGGTTTAAAAATAAATACTTTGTTTTTCATCATTTTTTCTCGTGACTTTCAACATTGCTGTTGCTATCACTCACCTTCCTTTCGGATTCCTATAGTGGATCATTAGATCCACGTAACGCACACCGCGTGCTCAGCGCTGGGCAAAGCCGGCATTCTGCACATTCGCATACCGCGTCGCGGTATCGCGTGCATTTCTCAACAAAGAAGATTTTCCTAGTACCTGTCCCTGATTGTACTTCCGCAACACTAATTAAGTGTATCAAAGAATGGATACTACCCGGGACTACATGTAAAGTCTGATAAATGGAAGGCTTACGAATGTTTGTCTGCTGAGGATTTCAAGCATCTCTCCGTTAATCATCAGACGAATTTCGTAGACCCGGAGACAAGTGCCCATACGCAAGGAATTGAGCGCACATGGCGTGAGAGCAAATACTTCTAACAAGGGAAGTGTCACAACTGTCCGGAACCGATTTGATTCTTCTTTAAATATGTTGTTATATACACAAATCTAAGAGACACGTATTTTTTATATGGGCAGATTTTGACTTTTAAGTAGTAAAATACTCCTTTGAAAAAAAAAACGGTTTTTATCTTTCAAGGCGAATATCTTTGAAACTATTGGAGATAGAAAAAAAGTTCAAACGGAGTATTAAATGGCTTGATGAGTACTATAAAATAATGCAAATTTTCTTTTCTTTTTTTCTTTTTTCAAAAATCTTACCTCTTTAACTTTTTTTTTCAAAATTTTGAATTTTTGTTTCCATCAAATTAAAGGTTATTTTTTAACAAATTCATCCATGTATATTAAAGTTGCTTAATATCATTTTCGAGAAATCATTACAAACCCCTCCGTATATACGTTATTCGTGCTCGTATCGTACCTACTATGTGCGTAAGTGTAATAATTATCGTCGAAATAAGATATTTAAAAAAATGTTAAATTTGTAAGAAAATAAGCTTCTATTTGTGGCGATAAAAAAATTTTGAAATTTTGAAAAAAGAGTGATGGAAATATTTTAAAAATTAAAAAAATTTCTTTTGCACTGTTTTATAAAGTACTCCTAAAATTATTCAACTTTTATTACATGATATTTTTCTAGCATTACAGATTATAAAAAACATTAAGAATTAGGGTAGTTTTTATTATACCTTCTTAAAGTTATTAAAACCCCTTTGTATTCATCTCTGTACCTACATTATTTCCTTATAATATCTTAAGATTATTTTCTCTTACAACTATTTTCGTTCCAACGCTCTTGTTTATTTATAGTTTTGCGCAATAATATCTACACGTAATTAATAATGAAATAATTATTGAATGTTTACATAATAAATTTATACTTTTTATTATTTACTCATTATATACATTACAATAATGATATTCGACAAAATGTTTTAAACATAATGACTGTTTGTCAAACAATTTTTTTGAAACGTGACATTGCTGAGCTCGCCGTAAAATAATTATTAAGTGTTTACATAATAAACTTATACTTTTTACGGCGAGCTCAGCAATGTCACGTTTCAAAAAAATTGTCATAATAAATTTATATTTTTTAGTATTCACTCATTATATACATTACAATAATGATATTCGACAAAATGTTTTAAACATAATGACTGTTTGTCAAACATTTTTTTTGAGCTCACGTTTCAAAAAAATTGTCTGACAAATACGATTCTAATATGAAAAACATGTATATTAAAGATAAATGAATAGTATAAATAGTTTTATGTGCAGCCTTAAGTCAGTAAGCACAGTCTTTCTGTTATAATCACATCTGTGCAATTTGTTAAAAACTGTTTTTATATATTACAATACAAAGTAAAGTTTAACATTTTGGAAATGATTATCAATCCGCTTAACCCTTTGACACATTGGGGTGCAAAACACCCCAGGCCCACTTTTCGTTAATTTTAAGTATTTTAAGTATGTAACCCTGAGAAAATCGGGTCTATGGCGCCATCTGTAAAATAAAAAAGTTATGATTTTTTTTTGTAAAAACTTATTTTTTTCGATATTTGAATTTTTTAAAGGTACTCAATTTTATTTTTTGTCCATATCACTCATATATCTTTAAAAAGTAAGTTCTTGAGAAGCTATAAAAAAATTTTGAAGTTAAAATATTTAATAGATTATTTGTTATAACAATTTTTGTGCTGGGGTGCAATCCACCCCAGTGTGTCAAGCACGTCACGCCACAGAAGTGTGGCAAGTAAGGGTTAATGTTGTGAGATTTTTTATTAATGTCAATAAATTTAATATATCTAACAGAAACGCCAGTGACTGAAGCAGAAATAGAATTAAAAGAAAACAAAAATTATTGCTGGATAGCATTTTTCATTATAATGGATTGGAAATAACGGAAGAAACATCTCTTGATTATGAAGAACTTCATAAATTTCATCGGTTTGAAATAATTGAAGATGACGAACAAGCATGAAGTGAAGATAATTCAAATTTTCATCCTCAATGTTCTAGTGATAATATAGATTTTGACAATTCTTATAAAAGACGAGTTGTTGAGTATTAGCGAAATTGGAACGCTAAAGAAAGAAATAAAGACAAGAAAAAAAATCGTTCTCTAAAAGTAGTACAAAATCAGTTTAAAAGAGTTTCATCTGAACGTCAATTAAGGCGATGGGAAGAACAATTACAATCAGGTGGAACTCATATGGAAAAATTATCTTATATCTCGAAATTTACACATGATAAATTTACTGCTGCGATTGAATTAGGATTCATGGTTCATGATATTGATTTAAAAAGATGGGCTTTACAAGCTCAAGAAGAAATAGGAAATTTAAATTCTATATTTAAAGCATCTCACAGTTGGGTATCAAGAAGTCTCACCGAATTGTTTCAAGAAAAGTTACAAAATTATCACCAGAAGAACATTGGAAGATTTCGTTAATTTGCAAAAAACAAGTTACAATTTTCTGAAAACAGTAAAACCTTTTATTGAACAGTTTGGATCTGAAAATATTTATAATTCAGATCAATGTGGTTTCCAATTGGAAATTCATTCTAGAAGATCATTGTTACATCAAGCAGTAAAGACAGAACGTGTCGTGCAATCTGTATCATCGACAACTCACTCATACACGATACAACCAATAATATTTTGTAGCGACAATTTACTGTCACCTTTATTTATTGTATTGTTGCGCCCGCGCCCGGTCACCCCGTACGCAATGAAGATGCGTACCGGAGGATGTTTCCTGTTCCCTGGCGACGCCTGTTTACGCATTGCCTGGCGCGTTGTTGTTGACGGCCTGTCTAACGGAGCTGACGCTTGTATTATTCCTTCGGCATTAAACCGTTTATTAATTAATTACACAAGCCTGCGAATTTTGGCTTTGTCCGGTTGTTTGAGATCGGCGAGTCGTTTCCCGTAGTTTTCGATGCGCTGAATCCGAATCTGGCAATGAAAACTTCCCATCACGTCAGGATTTTGAGAAAAGTGGGGTTAAAACCCCACAAAATCGCATTTTTGGTACTTTTTGAAAATTTGTACCGGGTAAACCAGACGTGCTAGGAACTTTCTGTAGCGGTTAAATCAAAGCTTAAACCTTGTAGTCTACAAACGAATTGCGAAATATTCAACAACGCACTAAATAAGTCGGAAAACACAATTTTTTAAGAGAGGTCAAAGGGAAAAATAGGCTCACAATGTCAGTAATTATACTCGATTTTGAAAATTGATTAGATTCGCTTGAAGCTTGTTATTTAGTGGTTTTTGGGGTCGCTGAATTCGAATATGGAATCAGATTTTGAAAATTCGAAATGGAGGATCCAATATGGCGGACAAATTTTTTGTAAATCAAACAGATTCGCTTGAAGCTTGCTACTTGGATTAATCAATTCAGGATTCATGTTAAAATGTCGCAGCAAAGGTAGACCGTTTTGCCTTAAAATGAATATAATTTCTAAGTTTACCAAAGTGAACCGCGTGGAGGTGGTCTACATCTCACTTCTTTTTTTTGTTTTTTTTCTAATTTTTTTTGCTTTTTTGTTTTTTTAATTTTTTTTTGCTTTTTGTTTTTTTTAATTTTTTTGCTTTTTTAATTTTTTTTGTTTTTTTCTTTAATTTTATACGGCTTTTCTTTACTTTTTAAACTTTTATTTTATTTTTAAATATCATTTATTGCAGTTGAAGCTCATTCTTAAATGGAAAACTTGTGATTGTCGAAACTACGCTTTCTTGACTTCTTCTTATGGATTCTATCAATGTCGTCACGCTTAAGCGTCCAGCAATAGTCAGCTAACATTTTGGCATCCCACCTTCCCTGATACCTTCTCTCCATCTCTTTTATATCCTGGTGAAATCTTTCATCTTGCTCTTCGCTCACATCTCCCAGGCTGCCTTCAGGGAAAAAGTCGATATGGTCATGTAAAAAATGAATTTTTAAACTCATGTTGCATCCTAAGTTCTTGAATTTAGTGAGCATATTGCGTACAATGGATTTATAGTTCGGAGCTTTATTGTTCCCTAAAAAATTAATTATAACCAGTTTTAACGCATCCCAAGCTTCTTTCTCAACAGAAATCATAGTTTTTTCAAACTGTACATCTTTCATCAGCAATCTAATTTGAGGCCCAATAAAAATCCCTTCTTTAATTTTCGCATCACTCAAGTGAGGAAACTTAGTGCAGAGATATTTGAAGCAATCCCCTTCTTTATTTAAGGCCTTCACAAATTGTTTCATGAGTCCCAATTTAATGTGAAGTGGAGGCAGCAATATTTTAGCAGGATCAACAAGAGACTTATGAACTACATTTTTTTCCCCGATTCTTAAGCTCTTTCTAGTTTCCCACTTCTTTTTTGTCCAATGTAGATCTCTAGCTCTACTGTCCCACTCGCACAAAAAACATGGGAATTTTGTATAACCAGCTTGCTGACCCAAAAGCATGCACAAAATTTTTAGATCGCCACAAAGCATCCATTGATGCGCTTCATATTCAATTGCGTTTAAAACTGTAACCAAGTTTTCGTATGTTTCTTTTAGATAAACCGAGTGTGCAATTGGAACTGCTGAATATATATTCCCATTATGAAGAAGAACAACTTTTAGACTTCTTTTTGAAGAGTCGATAAAGAGTCTCCAATCATTTTGGGAATATTTATCAAGCCCTAAATCCTTAACTAGATCCTCTATGTTGTTGCAAAAAACCAATGAATTTTCTTCAGAAAAATACGGCAGAAATTTTTGTTCGCGATGCCTGTACCAGTAAAACGTTGTTTTAGCGTCTAATAAATTTCGCTCTTTCAGCCTGGATCCAAGAATTTCGGCGTTCTCTTTTGAAAAACCTAGGTCTCTCACTAAATCATTTAAAGCATTTTGTGTAAAAGGGTTCATTGCTTTGTTAGCAGTTAAAGAGTCTGCATTATTGGAATCATCTTCATCAACAACATCATCGGTATTCTTCTCATCATCTGCAATATCATCATTCAATGTGGAAGGAGGAGTCGAATTGAATGTTTGAAGATGTAAAGAAATATCAGTTTCACAGAAAGTAGGCAGTGTTACACATGAGATATTAGGGTAGGCGATACTACCTTTATTTTTACTACTGTAACCTACAACAGAGCATTTACAAAAATAACAATCATCTGTATGATTGGTAGGTTCACGCCAAATCATTGGACTAGTAAAACTCATACCTTTTCTATTTCCTGCTTTCCATCCTCGCAATGTTTCCACACAACTTCTACATACTTTATGGGGCACCCATTTCTTTTCCTGATGACAAATATATCTCTATTGAAATATTCGAAATAACTTTGGCGTACGAAATCAGTGATCGGCTAACTTTGTTTAGGTAGAGAATATCTGCCACATATATAGCAAAATTTATCTGGATCATTTATACAACGTCGAGAAGTCATTTTCAGAAACCAGCGATTATAAGAAATGCAAAATAAAAATGTTTGTCGTATAATTATAAGATCGAGAAAGAAAATGAAAAACACATAAAGATTAACCTTTAGCCAAAATCCGCAGATTTGTTAAGAGTGGAAACCCACAAAAAAGGCGAAGACTCAAAATTATAAACAGAGAGATGAATATCGATAACGAAACTGAAAAGTCTGTACTTGGAGCAATAAAGCTACTTTGTGTAATATATTCTGTAAATATTCTAAAGTTGTACATGCAACCTGTGACTTACGGTCCGATGCATTTATAATACAGTCGTTCAGTGTACTTCTTTTGAACCACTGTTTACTGTGCATTTATCAATATGAATCAGCCCGAATGCGCCTCGTATCTACCGAGTAGTAAGCACTCGGCACGGTGTACTCGGCACTCGGCTCGGTTCGTGGCACTTCGGTGTCATTCGTTAGTCTTCGATAGAGCCGCCATCTTGCGTATACCAAATTCCACCAGCTTCAATTACTCACACAAATTTCCCGCTATGCCCTATCCATATCATATATATCAGTGATTCTGACCTTTTTGTTTCATAAATTCGCCATAGTGGAAGTAGTGTGGTACAGGCATCGCGAACAAAAATTTCTGCCGTATTTTTCTGAAGAAAATTCATTGGTTTTTTGCAACAACATAGAGGATCTACTTAACCCTTACCAACACGGTGTCAATCTGGATAGACACCTTTTTTCAAGATATTTTTTTTATTTTTTAAGTAATTGTTTGCGACCGGGCGTTGATCGTGCCGCGGGCACGCCCCGTGTGAAAGAGCGCCGGGTATCGCCACTTCCGGGCGCGCGGGATGGACAGAGACACGACACCGAGCAACCGCACTGAATTTGATGAGTGGATTGGTCCGAGTTCGGAATAGTCTAAAGGTTGACCCCACTTACGGTGGGGACTCACGCAACCGTCGGCCTTAACCGGCCTTCAATAACGCGCAACTCCGCAATATACAGTTCGGGAATAGCGACGAAAGAAAATTGAATCGCCCCGATCAACGAACGGAGACGATCTACCCGCACGGCGAGTGAGCCACATCTGCTCCGCTATCGCCGGGCGCGTCGAATTTCCGCGGTCTGGAATGCGGGCAAAAACGCAAAGGCCGCGAATTGGCGACCGGGAATCGCGCGACTCGTACACGGGTTGTACACGTGCGCGAAGCGAACACGCGCACGAGTCGGACACGTGCGTTCGCACCTCGCTCGCCGCGGAACGGACAGGTGCCGCGACGCGGATCGAAATCGGGCGGTCGCCGACTCTGTTCAGGCGAATCCTGAACAGTAATTAAAATTTGATTTTGTTGCAAATTTTTGCTTATTTATTTTAGCAAGATGTTTAGAAATGTAACTAATTAAATATTTTTCATCAATATTGTGTTTATTTGTCGATATTGATAAACAAAGTATAAAAAATACAGGTTTTTGTACAAAGAATGTGTGCTGAAAGGAAATTGTTGCTGAATTAAAACGAAATCTGTTACTCGGGGGTTTCTGGGGTCGCTGATTACGACTCTGACCTCAGATTTTCAAAATTCAAAATGGCGGTTCCAAGATGGCGGACCAAAATGCAAAAAGTTGTTTGATCCAGACGAAATCTGTTACTCGGGGGTTTTTGAGGTCGCAGGTTACGAATGTGATCTTAGATTTTCAAAATTCAAAATAGCGGATCCAAATTTACATTCGTCTTTTTCATCTTGGATGCGCCATTTTGAATTTTATAAACCTAACATCAGATTCGTAATTCGTGAACTCTACAATCCGCGATTACCCAGTTTCAGATCGATCAAGTAACTTTGCACGTTTTGGTCGGCCATCTTGGATCCGCCATTTTGAATTTTCGAAATCTAAGATCAGATTCGTAACCAGCGACCCCGAAAACCGCCGAGTACCCAGTTTCAACTCGATCAAGTAACTTTTCAAAATTTGGTCGGCCATCTTGGATCCGCCATTTTGAATTTTCAAAATCTGATTCCATATTCGAATTCAGCGACCCCAAAAACCACCAAATAACAAGCTTCAAGCGAATCTAATCAATTTTCAAAATCGAGTATAATTACTGACATTGTGAGCCTATTTTTCCCTTTGACCTCTCTTAAAAAATTGTGTTTTCCGACTTATTTAGTGCGTTGTTGAATATTTCGCAATTCGTTTGTAGACTACACGGTTTAAGCTTTGATTTAACCGCTACAGAAAGTTCCTAGCACGTCTGGTTTACCCGGTACAAATTTTCAAAAAGTACCAAAAATGCGATTTTGTGGGGTTTTAACCCCACTTTTCTCAAAATCCTGACGTGATGGGAAGTTTTCATTGCCAGATTCGGATTCAGCGCATCGAAAACTACGGGAAACGACTCGCCGATCTCAAACAACCGGACAAAGCCAAAATTCGCAGGCTTGTGTTACCGGAGTGGTTATTCCACCTCGGCGGGGAGTGCTGTGAGCGCGAGTGTGCGTGTGCCGGTGTTGTTACTTTTCGGCGCGGAGGCGCAACATTTTAAAAGTATTAAAAGAAGCTGATGGTAAATTTGGACCAAGAATAGAAGAAAACCTGTTGTTTAGACTGGCAAATGTTGTTGTAAAAGCATCGAAATCTGGTAAAATGACATCAGGTATAAATTCTTTTTTATAACTATTTTACATTTGATTTAATAATCTAATAATAGTAAGAAAACTATTAAATTAACATTTATGTTTTTTACACAGACTATTTAAAAATGTGGTTGAAAGAAGCTTATTTTCTAAACGTTGGTTCTAATAGCGTTATTCTTATTGATTCATGGACTGGACATTGCCCCAATATTATTTCGGATTTAACACCTTCAGGAAAACATGTTACTACTATGATAATACCGAAAGGTACTACAGGAAAAATATAACCATTAGATGTTTATGGATTTAGAAAAAAATTTTGCTAAAAGATTTTTAGATACTGTTTTACTATTGGAAAGTAATATAAATTTGCATAAACGCAATAATATAATAAAATTGCAATCTTTGATACATAATCAATTGTCATTCCCACGATATCACAACTTATTTAAATATTCGTGATTTAAAAGTGGGTGTACGAAAGACCAGAAGAATTTAAAAATCCAATACAATTCAGTTTTGACAAAACTTCAACAACATGTGATATCGAAGGTTGCAATAATTTAGCTGTAGTAAGATGGTTTTAGTGCAAATAGTCATTATGTTTAAAACATTTTTTTGTCAAATATCATTATTGTAATGTATATAATGAGTAAATAATAAAAGTATAAATTTATTATGTAAACATTCAATAATTATTTCATTATTAATTACGTGTAGATATTATTGCGCAAAACTATAAATAAACTAGAGCGTTGGAACGAAAATAGTTGTAAGAGAAAATAATCTTAAGATATTATAAGGAAATAATGTAGGTACAGAGATGAATACAAAGGGGTTTTAATAACTTTAAGAAGGTATAATAAAAACTATCCTAATTCTTAATGTTTTTTATAATCTGTAATGCTAGAAAAATATTATGTAATAAAAGTTGAATAATTTTAGGAGTACTTTATAAAACAGTGCAAAAGAAATTTTTTTAATTTTTAAAATATTTCCATCACTCTTTTTTCAAAATTTCAAAATTTTTTTATCGCCACAAATAGAAGCTTATTTTCTTACAAATTTAACATTTTTTTAAATATCTTATTTCGACGATAATTATTACACTTACGCACATAGTAGGTACGATACGAGCACGAATAACGTATATACGGAGGGGTTTGTAATGATTTCTCGAAAATGATATTACGCAACATAACTTTAATATACATGGATAAATTCGTTAAAAAATAACCTTTAATTTGATGAAAACAAAAATTCAAAATTTTGAAAAAAAAGTTAAAGAAATAAAATTTTTTAAAAAAAGAAAAAAAGGACAAAAAAATTCGTATTATTTTATAGTACTTATCAAGCCATTTAATACTCCGTTTGAATTTTTTTTCTATCTCTAATAGTTTCAAAGATATTCGCTTTGAAAGATAAAAACTGTCTCTTTCAAAGGGGTGTTTTACCCCTTAAAAGTCAAAATCTATCCATATAAAAAAATACGTGTCTTTTAGGTTTGTATATATAACAACATATTTAAAGGAGAATCAAATCGGTTCCGGACAGTTATGATACTTCCCTTGTAAGTACGGTACTAAGGAGGAACACTTAGTGTCTTATTTTGCGGAATATTTATTCAAGCGCATACACACTCTCGCCCTGAGCGTATTAGTGCGTCCTTCGATCTCATTGCTGAATTTCAAGAGGTGCTAGTTCAAGACAAAGTTTTCGATGGACATGTTGATACTCCGCAAGACGCCTGAAAACAAGTACTTAGTACATATATCACACAGCACAAATGACAAATATACCCATTGATACCTGCACTTTTGTAGAGAAAGTTTTAGAGGAGTCTGAAAATACTGTAATAGTGACGAACTACGGGTCCTGATCTCTACACACACACACACACCAGAGCCAGGCACAGCAGATACAGATACACACACAGTCACACACAGCCAGACACAACACACACACACACATCCACACACACCCAGAGCCAGACACAGCAGACGCAGATACACACACAAACCAGAGTCAGGCACAGCAGATGCAGATACACACACAGTCACACACACACCACACACACCACACACACACACAACAACAAAACAAAACACGCAAAAACACAAAACAAAACACAACACACCTCTCACAGCCTCTCTCTCTCTCTCTTCTGCCGCCCTTACCCCTCTCTTCATCTTCTCTCTCTCTCTCTCTCTCTCTTGGCACACCCAAGTGCACACTGTAGCATCAATATTTAGCTAACGTTGATTTTCACTGGCTTTTTTGCGTTTTTCTGTGTGTTTTTTTTAGATTTTTCTTGTCCCGACCGTCATTTTTAAGTTTTATATTCATGTTTAGATGAAAAACAAAAATACATAGGAATTGGGTATTCTTACCCGTTATTTCACATAGGTAGGTTTTCCAAAGGTTTACCGAATATTTTTGTGTAATCCTTAGGATTTAATCTTTTACTTTTGTGTATTTTAGTATTCAATGAAAGAGTTTATCAAAATCATTTTCTCTTTGATTCTCTCTCTCTCATGTTTATCTTGTACAAACAGATATACATACAGGTACCAACGAACTCACGCACGCATGCAAGTACGTTCGCGCGCGCGTACAACTTTTAAAAAATAAAACCCAAATAACATCTATTTAAAAATTATAAAAAGTATTCTTGTGTTCAAAAGTTTCCTGTTTCAACCTAAATGATAGTAGCTCCAATTCTCCTTAAAAAATTATCACAAAATTTTATTAACTCAACTCAACCTAACCTAAGTGATATGCTTTTAAATTCCGTCATTGCAATTTGGAAAGGATGTTAGCGACGCCGAACCCGTGGTGGGCTAGACGTCAAAGTTATCGACAGCACCGTGCTCGCGGAGGCGTTAGCGGGATGAGGGAGAGGGGGAGGAGAGCCGGCGACGCTTCGGTCGGCTTTCTTCTTCTTTCGCAACGGGAGTGACTGTGAAGTTGGCATATCATTTTTTAGCAGATCAAAAATAAAAATGAGTGTCTCGTCGCATGCACTTAAGTAGTTCCTGATACATTTTAGTAATAGTTCTCATGATTTTATTCAAAAAACAGTCGATCAAAAAAATGATCTGCTAACTTCCCGTAGCAGATCATTCTTCAGCAGATCAAAAATAAAAAAGAGTTCTCGTCGCATGCACTCGAGTTTTATAGTTCCTGATAAATTTTAGTAATAGTTCTGGTGATTTTATCCAAAAAACTGTCGATTAAAAAATGTTAATTTCCCGCAACAAATCACACAACCCTCGCCGAAATCTCGCAGTTCCGGTTTATGAAAAATATTTTTCTTATAGTTCTCAACATGCTTAAGCATGTTCTAAAGAGTTCTAGGCACTAGCAATATTGTAGGATGTTTAAATAAATTATTTCTTCTCGAGCGCCGCACATTTCAGCAGAGCACGTGATACGCTGGCTGAAATCTCACAGTTCTGGTTTATGAAAAATATTTTTCTTACAGTTCTCAACATGCTTAAGGATGTTCTAAAGAGTTCTAGGCACTAGCAATATTGTAGGATGTTTGAATAAATTATTTCTTCTCGAGCGCCGCGTATTTCAGCAGAGCACGTGATACGCTGGCCGAAATCTCGCAGTTCCGGTTTATGAAAAATATTTTTCTTATAGTTCTCAACATGCTTAAGCATGTTCTAAAGAGTTCTAGGCACTAGCAATATTGTAGGATGTTTAAATAAATTAATTTCGTCCGAGCGCCGCGCATTTCAGCAGAGCACGTGATACACTGGCCGAAATCTCACAGTTCCGGTTTATGAAAAATATTTTTCTTATAGTTCTCAACATGCTTAAGCATGTTCTAAAGAGTTCTAGGCACTAGCAATATTGTAGGATGTTTAAATAAATTATTTCTTCTCGAGCGCCGCGCATTTCAGCAGAGCACGTGATACGCTGGCCGAAATCTCACTAGCAATATTGTAGGATGTTTAACAAAATCAACTACAAAATCACTCTACGGATGATGCACAGGGTATACCCTTGCCCTTGCCAGGTATTTTGCGAACGCAACTGAGGGCAGCAACGAAGTATTCACGTATGTTTGAGCGAGCTTCTCGCAATGAGCGGATGGTGTCCGCCATTGTGGCAGCGCCTGGCCGACGGCGTGATTCCGAGTACCATCGCATCTTTCTTACCCGAACGAGAGTATGCCTAAGAGACGGACTATTTGTGGCTCTGATTAAAACAAAGTTGACAGAGTCGTCGAACGACTACTATTCAGCGGACATTGCGCTTGCAGCCGATATGAAAGGTGATATTTACCCCTGCGCATGATTAGGGACTGCATTATTCTACGAAAATTGCCCTTTTGACGAATTACCATTGAGAGATCTAACGGATGAAATTATGCCTACTGTACCATTACAGCGTTAAAAGAAAATAAATTATGCTTTGCATTTCTTTTGTTAAATAACTTTATTTTCAGGTGATTCTCTTTAAGATAAGCTTGTCACGAAATTATACCTAAACCCCCGGCATCATTGCCAAACACAATTAGAAAGAGAATATATATAGATAATTTAGATAATACAGATAATTTTTTATAAGATGATTTAAAATTTTAAATTCAACATGATGAACAAGAAATTTAAATGT